>PVLC010017696.1:0-33331 GCA_004027655.1 Graphiurus murinus
TACTGGGGGTTGAACTCAGGGGCACTCTACCTCCGAGCTATACCCCCAGCCCTGTTTTTTACTCTTTATTTTGAAACCGGGTCTCACTAAGTTGCGGAGTGCCTCACTTAGGTGGCTGAGGCTGGCCTCGAACCCGGATCCTCCGGTCTCAGCCTCCCGAATGCTGGGATTACAAGCATGCGCCACCACGCCCGGCCCTCTTACTGTTTTCAAATGTCATTTCACAGCGTCTCTGCTTACTGTGTGTGTGTGTGTGTGTGTGTGTGTGTGTGTGGTGGGGAGGGAAGATGTAGGGCTGGAACATGTTAAGCAATTGAGTAGCGTTTGGAAACTTTGAACACATATCTTCTTTCCTGAACAAGATGCCTGGTGCACTGTTGCAGATATACTCTCAACACCTTCCATAAACCCAAACTCTTGTTTCTTTGCCATGGTTAGCTGGCTGTCTCCTTTTAAAGCTAGGTAAGGTATACATGATTGACAGATGCTTAATATATTACTCACTCCTCATGTTCAGGGTACAAATCAGATGAATAATTTATGGTATGAACTTAGTTTATAAGTCAGACATTGGGCACGAGCATATGGATAGAAATGGTTTTGGGGCAAGGCTCATTCTGCTTAGAACTGCTGCAATCATACCGCTGAGGCAAGTAACATCAGCCTATCTGCAATGCTGTGTTGTTAGCCAGTAAATCAACCCAGGATTGTAGCCCTCTATGCTCAATAGTGGATGAGACAGAACTCGGGGAGTTTAATCAAACTCTCTGGGTTGTTTGTTCTTGTTTCATTTGTGCATCTCAATTGCACAAAATGGTGGCCTTCATTGTGGCACTTTTGCACATACACAGAATCACAATTTGATCAATTTGCATCTAGTTTTTCCCTCTAATCTTCACATATGAACAAAAACATACAATACTCCTCTCTCTGAGTCTGACTTATTTTGCTCAAAGATCTGTTTTCCTGCCCTTGGTATAATTTTGTCCTTTATGGCTGACTAAAACTCCATGTGTATTCATACCCCATTTTCTTTATTCATTGATCTGTTTACAGGCACATAGGCTGATTCCACATCCTGGGTATTGTGAATAGTGCCCCAGTAAATATGGGTATTCATATATCTCTAAAGTATGCTGACTTTAAATTTTTTGGATAAATACCAAGGAGTGGTATAATTGGATCATATGATAGTTTTATTTGTAGCTTTTTGAGGAACCTCCATACTGATTTCCAGAGTTGCTGTGCTAACTTAATTCCCAGCAAGAGTGAGAGCTCTTCCCCCACCACTAGCATCCTTTCCAGCATTTGTTGTTATTTGTATTTGGGGGAGAGGGGTTTGGAGGTCATTCTAATAAGGGAGATGGAATCTCAATGTAATTTTGTTTGTTTGATTTTTTGGTAATGGGAATTGAACCCAGGGGCATTCTACCTCCAAGCTAAACCCCAGCCCTATTTTATTTTTTGTTTTGAAATGGAGTTTTGCTCAGCTGCTGAGTCTCATTAAGTTGCCGAGGCTGGTCTAAAACCTGCCATCCTCCTGTCTCAGCCTCTCAAGTACTAGGATTATAGGCATGCTATGCCTGGCTCAATGTAGTTTTGATTTGCATTTTCCTGATGACTCAGGCTTTTGATAAGTGCCATAGCTGTCTGTTTTAATAACAGATGACATTTAGTCCACCCACATGTTTCTGAAAGTAACAAAAAGCAAAGAAAATATAAGGTTAAGTGACACAAAGTAAATACCTAAACAGTTCTTTAATTCAGTAAGTATGGGTGGCGGGGGAAGGCATAGGTGCAGTATGAACAAAACAGGTGAGTCTTTACCTTGATATTCAGTGAATCTAAGTGATGAGCGCATAGTGACTAAATATATAAATCTCTATATGTTGCATGCATTTGAAAAATTTTGTAAGGCAGTAAATGAAAATGAACTTAAAACATTCCACCAAACTCAGCCAAGCTCTCCTTTTAGCTAATTTTAAATTAGTCCCTTGAAAATGTAGCATTTTGATGCCACCAGGGTCTGGCTGTTCTGCAGGCCAAGCTGTATGTAGCCTGTGGAGCTGGCTGGTGTTAGTAGGACATTCTGAGCAGCCTTTATTAAGGTACTGTTTTTCCTTCACATCTCTCACATTTTAATCTGGACAGAAAAGGTCAAACCAAACAGGTGTTATTTAGACAGTCATTGGACTCCTTGATCATGACATTTTATAATATTCCATGATTCATGTATAGTTATTTTAAAGTTGGGTTCATTACCTTTTCTAACTTATGAGAATATGATAAATCATATTTTATAACAGACTAATATTTGCTACTCAGAGGTACCCAACTGTTGCTGGAAATGAGCTAATCTTATTTTTGTATGATAAATAAAATTCTTGTGACTTTTTATGAATTTTTTATGACTTTATTCATGCTCTTTTGAGAGAGAATATATATTTTGGTCAAGTAGCCAGAATTCTAATTAATTAATTCTTATGAACATATCTAGGCTGCTAGGTCCTCTGAGGGTGGGAACATGTCTTAATCAGTCTGTTCTCCTCTGCCACATCCTGGAGGACAATATAGCAGGAACTTTGACTGTGACAACAAATAAATGAACAGTAATTAAAAGACCTGTCACTTTACCATACTGTAGTTAAGAAGGTAATGTGACTGGACTTTTCATTAATCGCTTGATATGACAAGTATGTATTCATTGAAACAAACCATTGGGTTAGTGTGAAGTATGCTTACAAAAAATATTTTTCTTTAATGTAGATACATTGATCATTTTTTATGTATTTGGTGACCACCTTGAAATTTGGAGTTTAACTGACATATAACTACTAACATTTAGATTGCGGTCTACCTGGCAGAATCAGTCAAGTCAATTAATGACCATGGATTGGGATAGAATGTTGATATAAATAGTTCATGTATGAAAATTTATTGTGTTTAAAATATAAAAATACATTTTCATAAATAGTTCATGTATGAAGACTTATTGTGTTTAAAATGTAAAAATGGACTAACTTTAAACATGTAGTTTCATGCCAAAGTACTCTCTTCTAAATATTACTCGACTCAGATAGGAAGTATTTAAAGAACTGCACATCACAAACAGTGCTTTGTAAAATTAGGGTATTTTGTTTTGTTTTGTTATGAAATTCTCTGTGTGCTATAAAAGCTCAAGAGGGTGTGAAGAGCAATTGTTCTAATCCCACATGGAATGGTAATGCCCTGTGATTCAAGGATAGAAAAGGGAGGAGAAGGTCTGGGGATAGAGAGGTGGAGACTCAAAAGAGGCTTAGGACAAAAACTGGGGGAGAAGAAGAGGACAAGAAGCAATTTGGAGACAGGGATCGTGGGTGGATTGTCAGGAGTCTGACAGTGATAATGGATGCTCCCACGAGGAAAACACACTAGCTAAAACCTCTAAAAATATTTTGTTTTACTAAGACATGCTAGAAGTTCTGTTCTCTGAGATACAGGCGTGAACTCTTACAGATGACTTAAAGCAATTGTATTCTGTATTTCTCAGTGTCCTGTGCATCTAAAGCTCTATTATTATCATTTAGGACAGTGTTTTTCAAACCAAAGTCACCTAAGTAGCTTGTTAAAACAGTGAAGGGGAGCTAAGCATCTGATTTAAACTCCACGGCTGGAGTGCAACTCAACTGAACTGAATATTAGTGGGTCAATATTATACAAAATGCCAAGCAAGGAATCCTTATTCGTTATAAGAATCTTGAGACCCATTTACAGGAATACTAAAATAAGAAAGAAAGTTTAATAAGTCCACCAGGCATAGATTGAATTTCCCTCCAGCAATTCGCTTTGCACATTTTTACGCTCACTTACATCACAAACTGTGAGCAAAATGTGAAAAGCGGTAGTTCAGTTTGTGTTTTGTTGTTGGCTTCTGAGATTAAGCATTCTTAAATGTAATTAAATAGGTATTAGAACAACCATGATTATGCTTTCTGACTGTACCATTAAGAGGATTCACATTGGCACGTATCGATTACAGAACAGTTGGACCCTAGTTTTTGTTTTGTTTCCCTTTTTGTTTTTGGTCTCATTCTGTGTTTTGTTAAAGTCTATGTTGTATTCAAAGTGAAAAAACAAATTCTTTCTGGAACAGTTCTTCTCAGAGGGAGCTGAACACCAGCTCCCTCTAAATCTTGCTAAACTAAAGAGACAAAGGTGGTAGCTGAAATGGGTGGGACATAGAAGACCCCAACCTTATCCCTCCCTCTGCCTCTGAACTGCCTCCCAGGCATAGATCATCCTTACAATGCAGTCCTTGTGACTCTCCTTTGTAAATTAGGATGATCTAATATCTTTGTGTCTCAAAAGATCGTGTAAGGAATACCAAATGACAGCCAAACATGTCTCTTATCTAGGACAGAAGGTGCTCTTGACTTTAAAGTAATTAAAGTTTAATAAATTCAGCCATAATACAGAGGAAAGCTAATGCTAATATTGAAGATTTTCTTGTGAAGTCATTTTGCAGAAAAGTAAGTCGATTAGATTTCCCCAGAGATAGAATACTCTGAAGGTTTCTAATTATGAAGAAACAAAAATTACAAATGGGAAGAAAATGCATTTTATTTGCCCTGCTTTTCTTAACATTGTGTTGTTTTGAGCTTATCTTCAGTTATTATGAAGTACATTGGTTATGAGTATGTTGCCTTAATACATGGACAAGCAGAAGGAAAATTTTCCTATGCCCTGTATTATTCTATTTGTCATAATTGTAAGGAAATACCTGAAGTGGCCTGCTTTATAAAGAAAAAAAAAGTTTCTCTTGGCTCATAGTTCTTGAGGTGAAAGGTCAGTAGGCTGCATCTGCTAATGACCTTGCTGACAGATCCCTGAGGTGATATAGAGCATCACATGGCAACAGACAGGCAACCCATGTGTCTATCTATTCTCTCTCTTCCTATAAAGTTACCAATATTTGATCCTGGGGGTTGCTGGCCTTATCTAATTATAATCACTTCCCACCGGTCTCCCCTCTAAACATCATAGTCACATTAAGTTGCTACCTTCTTATTAGCTCAAAATGGGGATTAAATTTTAACATCTGAGCCCTTGGAGGACATACTCAAACCACCCTCAATCTATAACATGCCTCAATACTTGTTAGAATTTCTAAGTACTGCTTGGTGCTTGAGTTACCTAGGGAAACCCTTGGGCCCAATGACTGACTGGGGAACACATCAAGTAGAGCATCATGTGGAATCTTGGTGGAATGGCTGTTGGTCCCTTCCCAGATAATACTCATTAGGAGAAGCAAAAATGCATTCTTGTTTGCACTCATTCATTCCACACTGAGCTCCCTTCTATTGCTAGTCACTCTTTGTGGCCCTGGAAATGTAAATTAGAAGAAGGTAGTTTTGCCATTCTTGGAGTTGGAAATAAGGAAGAAGAAAAAAAAAGCATGCACATACCAGGGATCTGTCTTTAATATAGATTATATCAGCTCTAAGAGCACCTACTAAGTGCCTTTTGGAATAGGGATTTGCAAAGACAAGTTAATTATTAAAGACCAGCCTTTGGGAGTCTTCTACAGGATTCACAAGTAACGGTTGCCTCTTTGCTGAAGGCTTGACACTTTTTAGCTCTCTTTGCCCCACTTCATGTTATAATTATATAATTGCAAGTGTCTTTTTTCTCTTCCCACCTTTGCCCCTTATACTGGAATTTTTTAGTATGATTATAAGGTTTTCCTAAGTATTAAGTTACATCCAATGCTTTCCATAGGACTTCATAAAAAGGCAGTTGTCATATCATTATTGGTCTTGACTCAAGACCGTTGGTTTTTTGCTTTTTGCTGGAGCCCTGTGTGCACAGTGAACAGCTTCGTGCTTAACTAAAATTCTGAGACTTGCTAGCATAAGTCATGGGCTCTGTGTTATCTCAGTGAGAAATGAAGAGATCAAAGAGAGGTTACTCTAGAAATGTGCTTCTCAGACTATAGTATGTCCACCAAGTGCTTAAGGATCTCATCAGGAAGGAGGAACTGATTGAGTAAGTCTGAATCAGTACTTGAATCAACATACTCCCAGGTGATGCCACTGTCACCATACTCCAGGTAGTAAGTTCCAGAACCTTGGGCATAAGCCATCATGCCACAGGTCTTACAGCTTTAGAGGGTATTGATTTTGAGATGTTAGTCTTGGATTATACAGCTGTGGAAGGAGCTTGCTAATACTGTTGCATTAGTCTATACTATATAATAGTTGTCATTTTCTGATGGAACTTTTTCCTGTGTTGTGAGCATTTCTTGTAGGATATAGTGGTTTCCATTCTCTTTTACACAGAATGGAAAATGAGGATTTACATATGTTCTTTTGCCTTCTGCAATTAATATGATTCTTTGGTGGAGAAGACATTGTTAGATTTTTTTGGTTTTCATTGTAAAACTAACATTTTCTATGCTTGTAAAAATCTTTGCTAATTCCTTTATAATTCATTTCACTCTATGATAGTGTCTTAGAAAGATAAGACAAGGTCATCATCATTTATGTCATTCATAGTATTATCTTTGCATAGTAATACTTAAAAATATCGAATCACATTTACAAGTGTTAATATTCCTATATTTTAAATTGTATTACTTAATGAATAAGATTGAGAGATAATATTCAGTTACTAATTAAAAATAATATTACTAAGTAAGACTAAAATAAAACACTTTTACCTGACTGGAACCAGTTTTCATTCATTCTAAAAATATTTATTTCCTATAAACTCTATGCCAAGCATCAGGGTAGGCAGTAGAGAGAGAACAGGAGGTTATTAGTTTTCTTATCCTTAGTCATGAATTTTTAAATACAATAATGGAGAACACATGCATCTAAATCAAAGTATATAGAAACACATACATACATACATATACATATACATACACACATGCATTCATAGATCAGATGGTATACTTCTTATGCTTTCCATACTTAAGTTTGTCCTTCTTGATTTCAGTAATACCATTCTCTTCCCATTCCCAGTCTAATAATTCCCTTCCAATTCCAGTGTGGATACATTTTAACAGTCAGGATGCTTTCTACTTCAAGTAGTAAGCAATCAAACTGGCTTGCACATTAAAGACATTATTTCACATCAGCAATTTCATTAAGAATTGTGTTCTTTCCATTTCATATAAACAAGGAAAAAATCCCCAGGGGTCTCCCCTCATACTTGTCTTTGGTTTGAGTTCCAAACCTATCATAGTTACTAGCAGAGGAATAAAATCATGCCTGACATGTTCCAATTATTTGTGGTAGAGTGGAGTGGATGTTGGACCATCAACCATGATGTCTGCTATCCAACTCTGATGACTTTAAAATATTAGTCTGCTCAGGGACTGTGTTAGAGAATCTCATCCACTCGCCCTGTATACTGTGGATTTTATCCATTTCCATGACTTTATAGCTGCCTTTGTATGGTGATATCTGTGTAGTCGACACATTTTTTTCTTTAGGATTTCATATCTCTATATCAACTTCTCCCTGAAAAACTCAACTTGAAACTGACAACAAAATCTCAAATTCAGTGTAGTCCAAAACTGAGTTTAGTATCTTTACTTCAAAGTACTAGCTCTTACTCCCATCTTGTTGAACCATTTAGACTAAAACTTTAAATGACCACTGAATAGGTAACCAAAGTCTGTTGCTTTTCCTTTCTCTTATGCCTGTCTTCCTTTTCACCTCCTCATGTTCGACTCTCCTTTCTGGTCACAAGTGTTGTCAATTGAGCTCTTTATCTCTATTTCTGCTACTTTCCCTTGCAATTTCTTCACATGTACTAAGTGAACTTCCCAAAGTTCCATCTGATTATGATACTCTTGCTTACAGTCAGTAACTCCCCTTTGTCAAGAGAGTTCCCTTACTATAACATAAAAGGACCTCCACATCCTACCGTGTGTGTGTGTGTGTGTGTGTGTGTGTGTGTGTGTGTGTGTGTGTAACTGGGAATTAAACCCAAGGGCATTCTACCTCTGAGCTACACCCCCAGGCATGCATATATATATATATATATGTATATATATATATATGTATATATATAATAAACAGGGTCTTCCTAGGTAGCTGAGAGTCTTGCTACATTGCTGAGGCTGTCCTCCAACCTGTGATCCTCCTGTCTCAGTCTCTCCATGTACTGGGTTTACAAGTGTGTGCCACCATGCCAAGCTTGCATCCTACTTTTTAGCCTCATTGTATATCCTGACTTTCCTAGTGCTCTTGTCTTTGAAACTTGCATTTCAGTTAGCTTTTCTTATTGTTTTTTTTTCCCCCAGAATATGTAATGCATTTCAAACAGTACCTATGCTCATGCTGTTTGATTTACTTATCCTTAATATCTCAGCACAATCATTATCCCCCTTTAGAGAGTTTAAGACTCTTCCATTCTTTGTACCACCATGAAAACTGAGCATGATAGATTAAAGATGGTGATGGTAACTAATATATAGTGCCAGTCACTATTCTAAAGTTCTATACATCTTCACACACACACACACACACACACACACACACACACACACACACACACAAGATAGGCACTGCTATATCCCTGTTTTATAGATGAGGAAGCCAAGGCACAGGGAAATGAAACAACCTGCCCAAGTATGCACAAGCAGTAAACAATGAAATTGGGATTTGACCTTAAGTAGTCTGGCTCTGAAGTCTGTATCCTTAAGCACTAGTGCGATGTAATTATTTGATAGTCTCTTCGTGGGCAACATTGTGGCTTGGACGCAGTTTTATTGTTGCATTTAAAACATTCCACTGCATTTTCATGTTCAAGTTCTCCAGTTTTACCAAAAGTTCCTGGAAGATTGGAGCAATTCTTATTCACATCTAGTCCTGGACACAGTAGGCACAGAGTGTTGGTTGGGTGAGGATAGAAGGCATGGAAAGAATGTTTGATTACAGTATTTATGGATAAAGAAATGAGTCATATTTCTCCGAAATGCTTTGAAAGTATTATGCTTTGCATTCACAGTCATAGAGTTTTTTATTGAACAGCCTCATGTTTTTAAGAAAATGGTTCTTCCTGTAGTCTAAAATATCAGAACAGATGATTTATTCAAGATAACCCACTGGGTCAGTCCTCACTGTCTATGTTTCTTTATCAAAAAATCAGTCTACAAAAAGACTTATACACAAATATTTATAGAAGCCTTACTCATTAAAAACCCAGAGCCAATCTAAATGTCCATCAACAAATGAAAAAACAGACTGTTCATATACTAGAATACTACTCAACAATAAAAATGTAAAAGAAATTACTGATATCACACAACATGGATGAATACCAAATACATTAGATTGAGCAAAAATGACAGACACTAAGGAATGCATACTATATAATTCCACTTTACAAGGTGGTTGAACAGGCAGAATTAACCTTAGCCACCAACCGAGTGTATGAGGTGGGATTGGAAAAGAGTAGGAAAGATTGTCTTGAGTGCTGGAGATGCTATTGTTTGGAGTGGTGGTTACATAGCTTTAGATAGAAACATACTAACCTAAACACTTAGAAGTTACATATCTTATTCTCATCCTACCTCAATTTTCAGAAATGGTGGCAAGAGCAAGCAAGGGACATGGGGGGTCATGTGGAAAAAAGGAGCAGTTTATATGCTGAATAAAATGATGCAGTAGAAGGAAAACACTGAGTAAGAGAGAAGGGAAAATTATAGAAGCTGTGTACCTGCAGAGGGGGAGGGAAGACCCAGTGCATGGTGGAGGGGCTGGCTTTAGAAAGGTCATGGGCAGAGCCAGACATGCAGCTGCAGATGGTGGTGGCTGATCAGGTCTGTTCTGAGTCTACACAAGTCTGCTTTACTTGACTTTTCTTAGAAGTAGGCAGCCGGGACTGCAGTCTACAGTGCGGATAGAGGTGGAGATTTAGGAGGCTTGGAGAAGTGTGGAGTAGTGGTTGTCAAGCATTTCCCTGCATCAGAAGAATGATCCAGGTTAAAACAAATTTTCTGGGCCTTGTCCCAGTTTCTTGCCCCAGGGAAGACCCTGAGAAGGTGCCAACAAGTTTTTAGATGATGCAAGACTCTCTGAGAACCACTGGCATAGTGCTTCGATATTTATAGCTGAAACATTCATGCTTTGAATAATAAAGCGATTGTCTAAGCTCATAAAACTGTGACTAGTACATAGCCCAGGCTGCTGCCTCCAGCCCCGGCTTTTCCTACATGCGACTGATTTCAGTAAGGAAGAGGGTGGGCCCTCAGAGGGAAAGTTGGGGGAAAGGAGACGTGGGATTGCTGATGTAAATCTGAAGGTCACCTTGGTTTATTATGCCCTATTTCCTGAGGAATAAATTTGGGCAATAAAATGTTTTTGTCCTGTTTAGTACAAACAGTACAGCTTCAAATTGTAGAAAAGGTTTTATTTTCTACCTTCAAAGAAAGTTTGTTCTTAAAATGTTCATTCATTATTCATTGTGATATATAGTTACAATGCACCAATAAAAAAAAAGAAATAGTCCACTAATGGAGATCATAGTTTTTGAAAAAGACTTGTATTTTTTATTTTTATATTTGGCCTCATACTTTTTTCTTTGCAAGCACATGCCTGCCATTAGACCCAGTGTACACACTGAACATCAAATTTTTATAAATAAAAAATCAAGTGAATATGATGATATAAATATAGTCTATTAAATTAATATTTAAAAGCATATATAAATTTGAAAAGCAGTGGTAAAATGAATCCAACTATATATATATCATATACCAACTAATATACCTGGTTGTGCACAGAAAAAACTAGAAGATAATGTACTAAATATTAACTAGCTTTTCTCAGTTATGTGAGCACAGTTTATTTTTAATTTTTCTGTTTGTGTGTGTGTGTGTGTGTATGTGTGTGTGTGTGTGTGCGTGTGTGTGTGTGTGTGTGTGTGTGTGTGTGTGTGGTTGGTACTGGGAATTGAACTCAGGAGTATATTACCTCTGAGCTATACTCCTGGCCTTATTTATTTATTTTGAAACAGGCTTTTGTGAAGTTGCTGAGAGTCTCACTAAATTGCTGAGTCTGGCCTCAAACCTGCGATCTTCTTGTCTCAGCTTTCTACATACCGAAATTGTAGGCGTGCACCACCACACCCAGCTCCTGTTTCTGTTTTTTAATAATTCTAAAATGAATATAAGTTGTTTTCATGAGAAATTTATGGAGATCAAACTGTAGTCATAACAACTAATGATAATGTTGTATAGTATGTAATATTAACTGGTAACATAAAAACTCACATTTGGGGAGGACACTGGCCTTGATCCTGGGTGCATGAGATTTGTCAATGAATAAGTAAAATGTCCCTGTCCTTTCAGAGTGTATATTTTGGCATACCAACGATTAATGTAATTTAATCAGAGAAGCTGTTGATCTTAGTGGCTATTTCAGCACAGACTACATGTATGTATTTTGACTTGAAGAACTATTGTTTCTTGCTTACGTTTGCCTACTTTGGATTAGAAATTCCTTGAGATTATGGGGTTAGGTCATTGTAGAAATTGTCCTTTGTTTCAAAAGTGATCACTTATAATCAAAGTGCTATAATTTTTCCTATAAGTAACTGTTAAATGTAGTTTGTCAATATAAAAATAGTATTTAATGTCTACTGCCGGTTGGCATCTATTCATAGAAATGAGCAAAAATTGCCAAGACCATATTTAGTAATGTCAAATCATATCAGAAAAGATCAACTTTTTGATTTAAAGCAATTAATAGTCTCTAGCATATGGTTTGTCTGATACATGAATAAATGAAGGCTTTTATCAGTATTATTCTTTTCTAAAAATGGGGCTGAAAAAATAGACTTTTTGGTAATAACAAGGAATGAAGTACTGACACACGTTACAACATGGATGGACTTTGAAAACATTACACTAAATAAAAGAAGCCAGACATAAAAGGCCAGTGTATTGTATTATTCCATTTATATGAAATATCCAGAATAAGCAAAACTATAGAAAAAGTAGTCTTAAGGTCACTTATTAATAGATTATTAATAATGGGGAGTGATTATTAATGGGTACAGGATTGGGTGGGGGTGATAAAATGCTCAGACACTGTGGTGAGGATTACTGGACTCGGTAAACATACTAAAACTATCGCACCTTAAATGGATCACTTGCGTGATGTGTGAATGTGTGAATTTTATCTCAAGTCTGTTAACAAAATTAAACATTTCTCAACATCTTTTTAAGAGCTCTTTCTCTACAGTTTTCAGCACCACCAGACTCTTTGCCCTGTCCTGATCCTCTTCCAGGCCAGGTGTAAACTTATCCAAGCATTTATACTTTGAAGTGAGAGAAAACCTGGCTTTAGGGATTTTCCTTAAATTGAATTACTTTTGGCAAATATTTTAATTAGCTGATATGCAAGAGAAATCCAGATGGTATCTATCTCATATAATTAAATATTTTAAAACCTGTCTAATTCTCTACCCTTTCCATTCCTCTTTTTTTCCCCTGTGCCTTACATTCTTTTGATGTAGACTCAACCTGAATTATATTTGTAAGTGTGATTTTTCCCATCACATATAAAGAAATTTTGGTTAGCTGCCCAGGGATTTTAAAAGTATAATCCATGAACCAAGAGCAGCAAAAGTATCTGGGAGAATTCACTAACAATACAGGTCTGAAGTTCCATTTCCAGAGAATTTTGAGGTCCTCATGTATACTCTCCAAGTCAGAATTCCCAGCCGGGACCTGGAGATGTGTATTTTACCAAATAGTCTTCCTTTTGCCCCTGCCTCTATGGTTCTTATCGGCACTAAAATTTGCACATCGCTATCAATCTATTAAGGCCTGTCCATTTATCATGTCTTCTGTGTCTCTTTTGGTTAACTCTTTTTGAGCATCAGGAAACTCTTTTGCTCTAGTTTTTGCTAACTGAAGAGCTGGCCAAATATGGCTATATGAAATATTTGATTTCCTTAGTACCTTTCCCTGTCTCTTTTCTTTTTCTGTTTTTTAATAAAATGTGTATGGGGAGAGTCTAAATGATATGCAAAATAATAGAAATTTTGAGTATATGGGATTAGTAAAATTCAGTTGATATCTTAAAAAATATTATAGATTTCCCATTACTTGGTTTAGCCCCTACTACCCTAACTTTTTTTAGGGCTTTTTAAAGTTATTTTTACCCTCCAACTCCCCACAGCTCTAATTTCTAGAATAAATAATATATTTATGTTATTAAATTTGAGGAGAAATAAATATGGCTCCTTATCTTAAAAAATCAGCATTGAGCATAAGTAGCATTGAATTTTTATAAATTTTCTTCTGTTTATTAGACTACAAATAATAGTCATGCACTGTATAATGCTACATACATTGGTATATACCATATAGCTTAGGTGTGTAGGTACACCACCTAAATTTGTGTAAATTCATTTATTGATGTTTTCACAAACACAAAAACATCTAAGGACACAATCATGACACTTAAGGGGAATTCTTAAATTGTATCCCCCTTGCTAAGTGACATAATTATATAGACTAACATTTACAATATAATTTTTAAGAATTAAGTCTATTTTGAAAAGTATCTTTTAAAAGTTGTTTTACTATAGAAAGTAAGGGGAATGCATTTCTTTCTTTGTATTTGCATGAATATGTCAATAAGTGTGGATTTGGTATATATTATAAATTTTTTTTTTTTTTTTTTTTACCCTAAGATTCCATGGCTTGGAGTGTTGGAGTTTTTGTTGTTGTCTTGTGGTACTAGGGATTGAACCCAGAGGCATTCTATCTCTGAGCTATACTCATAGTTTTTTTGTTTGCTTGGTTTTTGTTTTTGTTTTTTGAAACAGGATCTTGCTAGATTGCTGAGAGTCTCACTAAGTTGCTGAGGCTATCCTCAAACCTGCAATTTAGCCTCTCAAGTACTAGAATTTCAGGTGTGTGCCACCAGGCCTGACTTGGAATTTTTTTTTTTTTTGTGGTACTGGGGATTGAACTCAGGGGCATTTTACCTCTGAGTTACACCCCCAGCCCTATTTTTTATTCTTTATTTTGAAATAGGGTCTCACTAAGTTGCGAAGTGCCTCACTAAGTAGCGGAGGCTGGCCTCGAACCCAGATCCTCCGGTCTCAGCCTCCCAAGTACTGGGATTACAAGTGTGTGCTACCATGCCCGGCTACTTGGAATGTTTTAATAATAAAATACTGACTGCAAATGGATTTGGTAATAAAATCAGAAAATTTGGAACTCAGGCTTATAAAATTTGATCATATTTTTGTAACTAACAACCATACATTTTAGTTGAGGCTTACTATTTATCAGCAACTTTACACAGCTCTTTTCTTCTGAGTGTACATAAGATTTAATTAAGGAATCACCCACCGCTCTTCCTGTTGCAGACAACTTATCACTGCCCAAGACCTCTCATTTGGAGGTTCAGCCCCAAGGTATAGATAACTCTCTTGACAGTTGGTATAACTGGAGCATCTATCTGCAAAATAGGCAGTTACGTTTTATTTTTCAGTTGCTGAGTAGGTCTTCATTCTTTAGTAGGCCCCTCCCATTTCATTGGCTTCCTCTTTGCTTTTCTTCTTCACTTTGCCATTTCATTCTCTCTATCCTCTCGTTGCAGGATCTAAAAAGCCACTATTTTGTGTGGCATTAAAGAATTGAACATAGGGTGTTCTTCCTCTGAGCTACACCCTACCCCTATTTTATTTTTTATTTTGAAACAAGGTCTCACTAAGTTGCTAAGGACCTCGCCAAGTTGCTAAGGCTAGCTTCCAATGCAATCCTCCTGTCTCAATCTCCCAAGCACTGGGATTATAGGTGTGCGCCACCACACCCAACAAAAAGACAGCTTTTAAATGTACTACTTTACAATTTATAGCAACTTTAGATAGATTGTTCTCAATGTGCCAGTGTGCTCACATCTTCCATGCCATCCTATGTGGCCATTCCTGCCCCAGCAAACATGAGTCCAGTGTTCCATACTCTGTCCTGAAAGCTGGAGCTGCACTGTAAGTACAAAAGCCTCAGGCTCCACCACTCAGCCAGTTATAAATCAGCGCAGAGATTTGATCACAAGGACAATAGGAACTCTAGGTGGGGGCCCCCTGGCTCACTCTGCAGAGTTATATCTCAGGGTGATTCATCAACATCCTTCCCACCTGTCCCTCTCTTTCCCTCAGGGGTCTTGTGTCCCTTGTTGTTGTCCTTAGGACCCGGTGTTATAATCTCTGTCACAGACTGACCATATTGCTAAGCTCTTCCCTGGGGATAATCCCTTCCACATGACTGGACATAACTCCAAGATACCCTGCCTGATTACATGGCCTCACTCACATCTGACGAGAAAGGCCAGAAATAGACTTTTCTTTGCAGTACCATCAGTTGGACTTGCTGAGACCCAGAGCCTTCCTAAAATTGGAGCTGTCATAATCTGTGGTGAGACTGGGTTCCTGAACAGGTGTAGACAGGGGGAGCAACAGGCTCCAGCCTCTAGGATGTTAGAAGCAGAGGGACCTTGGGTTGCATGTAATGGAATCCAGTCAGAGCTCAGATGACAAAAGTGGGACTCAGTGTTGAATGACTTGCTTGAGTTTGCAGTTAGTGAGAGGTTGATCCAGCTTGCTGATTCTTCACGTATTCTGGTGCTCTTTCTACCATCCTTCTTTTTGACAGTAATATTCTTTTATTATATTCCTTTGATTATCTTGGGTTATGTTTAATTATTATCAATGATAAGTTTAAGTAAATACCATTTTTAGAGATGCAGAAATGCATGCGCATGTGTATAGAGTGTATAGCTTCAAAAATCAGTATTTTACATGATATATAGATATTGGAGAAAGAAGCATTGTACTTAAGTTGGTTTTTAAATATGAGTGTCAGCCGAGCATGGTGGTGCACGCTTGTAATCCCAGTACTTGGGAGGCTGAGATAGGAGGATCCAGGTTCACGGCCAGCCTCAGCTACTTAGTGAGGCCCTCTGCAACTTAGTGAGACCCTGTTTCAAAATAAAGAATAAAATATAGGACTGGGGGTGTAGCTCGGAGGTAGAATTGCCCTGGGTTCAATCCCCAGTTCGGCAAATAAATAAACAAACAAACAAACAAATAAATATGAGTGTCACAATTTTTGAAAAACTCAACTCAGAAACTAGAGATTATTAATACAGTGGTCTATGATGTGATAGTTGGGAGCTGCTAAAGTTCCGTTCTTGTGTTTACTTCACAATAGTAATATGGGGTCTATCATTGGGAATTGAATGTATTCCATCCAACTTTTTTATTCTTGATTTTTCTTTCTGTATATACATAGGCCCTTCTCTTAATTCTCCATGGTAATGGACAGACTAGATAGTTTTTTCAAAAGAGAGAATAGTTTACCCCATCATCTAATCTAATTATCAATCTTTTGTCATTCTTGGCTCATTTCTGTCTCTCATCACACATTCAATCTCTATGTCTTTATTTATTGCTAGAATATTTTAAAGCAAACCCAAAGCATCATATAATTCCCCTCATAAATATTTTAATATGTATCTCTAATAGATAAGGACTGAAAACACAACCCCACAAAAAACATTATTGCATCTAAAAATTATGTATCAACTAATTCCCATCCATCCAACATCCACCAATTAGATTTAAATAGTGAATATTTAAATTTATATACTCAGCAGGATTTAAATAATGAATATTCTAGGGTGGCTTTCCTTTTTTGTTGATTAGCTTGATAGACCTTCACTGTCATGGTGACTTTTGGTTTATAAGCCTGGCTAGCATACACATCACCCGAGGTTAGTCCTCATTTTCATTGTCCTTTGTGATGTTTAATTTTCTTCATTTTTCTCTTCTGAATTGGCCCATTTTAGATCTCTGAATAGCTTATGCATTTTCAATATCTCCCTAGTCAGTTTCATTAGTGATGAATTTTCTAATACTTTATTACCGCTTATCATCATTTAGATTATTTCATTAGAGAGTAAAAAAGACATCTTCAGAAACATGCATGTAGTGTTAAGAAATCAAAGCCCAGGGTCTTCATCTTAGCTTTACTCGAGTATCCTTAGCAATGTGAACCTACCCAAGTCACTTTGAGTCTCCATCTATAAAATATTGATGGTATCTAGATGTTTCGTCCAAATATATGTGTCTTTCCAAGTCTATCCTAGCCCTTTATAGCCTAAGCCTTGATGTAAATCACTACAAATTCTCTCCTTGCCTTCTCCTAAGGTCAGGGGTCTAGGTAGAGGGGGCAGGGTGCAGTTTACCTGAGTCCAAAGCTAGAAGGTATCTGTAATGCATTCCTACAGGCTGGAGGGAGATATCAACAGAAAACATCTAGACATCTAAACCATTTTGTCGTTAGAAGCACAAGCCTACAAAATGTCCTATATTATTTTTAAATTGCTATTATATATTGATATAAAATCAAAGAAAAAAGAGAAAAAAAAAAAAGGTTAACTTTTTGTGTGCATACTAAAAGAGATGACTAGAGCCCATTGAAGCAAAGCTCTGTTTCATTCTGATTCTTTTTTTTTTTTTTTTTTTTGCGGTACTGGGAATGGAACCCAGGGGCATTCTCCCTCCGAGCTACACCCCCAACCCTATTTTTTTTATTCTTTATTTTGAAACAGGGTCTCACTAAGTTGCAGAGTGCCTCACTAAGTAGCTGAGGCTGGCCGCGAACCGGATCCTCTGGTCTCAGTCTCCCAAATGCTGGGATTATAAGCATGCGCCACCATGCCTGGCTCATTCTGATTCTTACCCTGCTGAGAATTATCTTTGATGGAACATGAAAGATCATGAAGAAAGGGAAAATAGGCAAGTGGGTACAAAAGACATGTTGTTTACAGACTTACACTTTGGATGACATGGCTGTCCATTTGGTGAAGATCATATAAGATACGTAAAAATATTTTGGAAATGTTATGTATGTCCATTAGTTTGGAATTAACTTCTTATAATACAAATATTATAAACAGGAATCTCTTTGCTGATTTTTTTTTTTTTTTTTTTTTTTTTTTTTGCGGTTCTGGGGATGGAACTCAGAGGCATTCTACCTCCAAGCTATACCCCCAGCCCAATTTTCTGTTCTTTATTTTGAAACCGAGTCTCACTAAGTTTTGGAGTGCCTCACTAGGTAGCTGAGGCTGGCCGCGAACCCAGATCCTCCAGTCTCAGCCTCCCAAATGCTGGGATTACAAGCATGTGCCACCATGACCGGCTTCTTTGCTGATTATGATTCATTGTATTTCATACTTTTACCCTCAGGAGATATGGCATGTTATGGTGACTGAACACCTGGGACCTGGCCTCAGACAGGACTGATTAGATCCCAACTCTACTTCTTACTATCAATTTCTTGGGACTAACAAGATATATACTTGCCAAGTTTCAGTTTATTTATCTATAAAATGGAAGTAAAATACTTCTTATCAACAGTTGAAAGGATTACATAAGATAATGTACCTAGCAGATCTTAGCACGAATACACTCCTAAGCAGCACAAGAAAGATGTGACTAACATGTCCTTCCTTGATACTCAACAATTAGGATAATCCTGCAATCCTGCAATTAGTTCTTTTTCTTCATCAATGTACTCTGTATTTTATTGTTCTTTTCCCTTTCTTAGGATCAGAATCTCTTGGATGAAATCTTCAGGCTTTTGTTAATTTGACTTTAGTAAATGATATACCATTGATATAGGTAGAGGGTGATTGTGGTTATCTTGGCTAGGCCTCTGAGAACACTTGGAAATATGGTGAATAATATTTTATTTGAAGATTGTTGAAGGTTAGCTGCAGGAAAACCTGGAAATACTTTTCTTTTAGGAATTCACTTATCTGGTTTCTGGTGGGAACTGGTTTGCTGATCCTAGACAGTTTTCTTCATCTCTCTGGGCACCAGTGTGCCCTACCATGAAGGAAGGGTTTGGAGTAGACGATGGTGCACATGCCCTAGGCCCAGCATCCTGTGATTACCATTGGGCAGATAGAGCTTCACCATGTGAATCTGAGAACAATACCAGCACAAGGCTTATGGGTTGGAGTTAGGAATTAGGGAACAACAGGAGATGACAGAAGGCATCACTTTTCATAATCAAGAGAGCAATATGGGGAGTGGGAGGAAATACAAGAATTGAAGAACAGGAAATGAAAGCAGTGCCAGGACTGGAATCTGACTTTTATTTTTGGGACAATGCCAAGGTTTCATAGCAGCGTCCACTATTTCCTCCAGTATATGTCTGTTTTAGGGAGTATCTTTCAGGGAGAGGCACCATAAACCCAAGCATTGGGGAAAACCCAGACCTTTGGCTCATTGGAGATCAAAACAGTGTGTTTTGGTGTCTGCACTAGGATGCAAATGAGAGTATGGTATGATGGTTTTTGCTCTCAGATTTAATAGGAAGTTCAACTATGTGGCTTGTGTTGTTGGTAACCAATAGGATGCACTCCAGAGCCCAGCAGCAGTTAGAAGACATGGCTTTGGCAAGAGTCCTGGATGTTGTCAGACTAACAGATATGATGAAGCCACTTTTAAGACTTGTACTCCCATTGCTTTGTTACCAGTCTTTTGGTAGGATTTCCAAAAGTCTTTCTCGTGACTATTGGGGATTGGACATAAGCAGGTGGAAAGATCAGCATTTTACAGAAAAGTACTTCTTGTTCCTCTTGGGCAAACAGCATCCTCTGTTCTTGAGATTTATTAAAATTACCTTGATTAACCTTTAAAGATAAGTTTCATAGTTAAAGATGAATAGCTGGGGAGATTGAATGGTTACTCAGGTGGAGCTTCATAAAATACAGTATCTCAGTGAGGTCATTGGCTTCTAAAATCTGATGCTTTAGTTCTGAAAGTTCAGCAGCATCATTTCTCAATGTATTCACTTGCAGTCTATTCCAAGGGCACTGATCCTAACAAACCAAATTTATAAGATGCTGATGTTTAAACAAACAGGATTACTTATAGTGATAAATGAGTGGATCCTGTGCTAGTCAGATTTCTGTTGCTGTGTTAAAATTCAAAGAAAACTAAATTAAAAGAAGAAAGGTTTATTTTGGCTCTTGGTTTCAGTCCACAGTCAAGTGGCTCTGTTGTTTCTTGGCCTATGGTGAGACACCATAATGGTGGGGAGCAGGTGGAGGAGCAGGGCTGCTCCCTTCATGGTGGCTGGGAAGCCATAACAAAATCCCTCTTCCAAGCCCATTAAGGTAAGTATTCAATGGATCCATTGATGAGGTCACATCCCTGATGATCCAATCAACACCCAGAGGCCCCACCTCTCTAATCAGTGCAGCACTGGGAATATGCCTCCAACACATGAGCTTTTGGGAGCCATTTCAGACCCAAATCCTGACAAATCTGAAACTTTTATTGGTTTTTCTAGGTAAATTTTCCTTTGGTCATAAAATAGCTATTGTTATCAGAATTTGCTGACTTAATTGATTGACTTTCTTGGCACGTATCTTCAAATTGTAATTTTCATCTATAGTTCAGGGGCAAAACTAACAAAAGTATTGAATATACATTGGTTGACCAGGGATCTCCCTGTGATAACCCTTCCTCCTGTCTTATTTCCACATTCATTATCTGCTTATATTACCTCTGTTCTGTATATCGCTATATTTCCAGTTTCTGGCAATGAGCTTTACTTCTTTGCTAAGTGATTAAATGAGTGCTAGATGCCCAAATGTGTTGATTTTTGTTGTTAGAATTGAGTAACAATCAGTTTTGTTGTAAGCTTTCACAAATCCATCTTCTGATGGGAGTTGAATGTTCTCAAATCTCTGTGCCACAAATAGGGTTACTTTGTAATCTTGTCTATTAGGTATTCTTTCTAGTTTCATCCTCCTCTTCTAAAGACTTTGTCTGCATCAACTCATTTGTTACCATGGCTTTTACTATCTTAAAAATACTGATGATTGCTACCTGTAGCCTTGTAGGTCTTGAGCTCTCATGGGCGTTTCAAACTGAACTCATCATATCCCCTGAATTTTGTCTGCTTTAAAATTCTTCCTCTTAGTAAAAATTCAAGTGCTCATGTTGGAACCCTAACAATAACCTTTGTGATTTTCCTTCATCTTCAGTCATCAAACCAATACTGGTGAATTAGTGCTCAAAAGTACCCATACCTCCTTAACTCTAGTTTTGTTTTACCCAGGCCATGTCTGCCAGCTTTATGTATTTATTGTCACCTACAAATGTACTGAGTAGTTACTGTATACAAATGTAAAGAGAGACATCAAAGAAACATGCCAAGCTTCTTCCCTCAAGTAACTTATAAGGGGGCAAAGTCTTGTTATAAAAATGTTGAAAAGAAATCAATATGTAGTAACTAGTTAAAAGCATTGTTTTGGAAGTTAATTTGGTTTTATATTATAAAACTCCATGGAAATTATTGTATTTGAAATGAGCCTCAAGGGATATAATTTTGATGGACATAATTGACTAAGTTTCCATTTATGTCACTAGTCTATAAAGACAGGGATGTAATATAGGACTGTCCTCCCCTCTTTGGGGCAGTTTAGTTCCATCTCAGCCTTGTAGTAAAGAAATATATTTCACTTGTCAACTTTGAAAAATTTTAGCAAATATCCCTCGATTTCTAAAGCCCTCAAAACCCAGAAATGACACCCTGTCCTCTTCATATATATATTTTTTTAACGGAGGAAAACTTCAATTGTCATAACCTGTCTTCATTTACATGAATTTCAACCAATTCCTAAAACAGGTGGTCATGATGTTAGTTTAACTTGTTAAAAGTTGCTAAATAAAATACATGTTGGAAATAGATTTAGTTGCATATATCTAGAGATATTTGGTTACAATAGGTAAGATAATGTTTTAGAACAGCTGTCTTTTCTAAACACCATTAATGATAATAAAAGCAATAACCATGTCCATATGTCAAGAACAGTGTTGTTTGTTTCATTTCCTGCCCTATTCAGATTTTATAATAACTCTGTATGATGAGTTTTACAATCCTTATAGTATATGTGTAGAAATTAAATTTCTGAAGGTATTTTTATATCAGAGCTTGTGCTGTTAATTACTAGCATGTTCCTTTTGGTTTTTCCTGATTTGTGTTAATGAAATATGTTTATCAAGGGTTGCTTCTTCTAATAAAAATAGTTCCATCAATGCAGATAATTAGCTCAAAAGTATTTTCTCCTTTAACCTTCCTTACATTTATCAGACCAACAAAATTGTTTGTCTGGATAAAGTGTCCAAAATGTATATCCTTTTCATATAGGTTTTCCTCACATTCAGAAATAACTTGATTATTAAATTGCTTACATATACTCAAGAGAATTGCCATTTATTCCATCTCAGTTGTCTTTAAATATATGCTGCCAGATTTGAAACATAGCTATAATGGTAATTTCATGAAGTCTCATTAGTCACCCTTCATTCCATTCAGTTTTTGTTTCTATCACTGCATAAAATCCTCTATCATATAACCTACTGAAATAGCTACAGATTTTTTTTATAGCATTGTTGAAAAATGTGATTCTTCTGAACAAAATCAGAAAGTATGAGGCTCTTAAATTTGAACTTTAAGATCTTAGAAAGGACCCCATTGGATCAGACTAGTGACCTTCTCTGATTTATTTGCCAAGAAAGTTGAGGGTTGACTGCTTCACAGACAAATTGTTCTTAAATCTCTTATCCTAAATGTTAGGTCACAGGAAGAAACTCATCTTTTTAAGTACTGATGATAAATTAATTCTCCCCTCAATTCTTTTCCTCAAATGAAGATTAGTATTTCATTTCTCATTAAATGAAAATCTATTAGCAAATACTAATAGTTTTTGTTTTGTTTTTTTTTTTTTTTTTACATTGTTACCAATGGTGTTATCTAAACTTTACAAAGCTACCTGCCTTTGTATCATCATAGTGGTGTTTTTCCCGTGGTATAATTATATATTGCATGAAAATGCTTCTCCCCGTCCATTTTCAGCCTCTTTCTTAATCTTATCTCTGTACCAGTGTCCTTCAATTTTCCTAAATAGTTTTCGAAATGACTGTACCATCTTTTTTTTTTTTTCTAACCTGTTTTCTCAGTAATTTTGATAACATTTTATATTAGAAGTTCTTGGGGCTTTCCATGAGCTTTCTACATTTATGCATTTTAATTTATTTTAGATGAAAGCAATCAAATTGGAGCTGGCATTCACAATCCTAGTACTGATATTTGTTGTAATAGCTCTTCACAATAAGTGTAGTACTTCATATTTTCTACTATTCTTCATGCTTCCTCAGTAGGGGTGGGAAGTATACTTGTTGCTTTGTATTTACCTGCACTTTATGTCTCAAAATATTGTTTCTTTAGAAGTTACAACATAATATAAGACCCAAAGTTAGAGGGAAAAGAGGTTTTGTGATTCTTTCATTTACTTCTTTTATTGCATTTTGTGGCTCATTTCATATAATTTGTCTGTTTGGACTTTCGCAATATCTTGCTCCAGCTGTGCATTATAATCTGTCTATTTTCCAGACATAAATTGGCAACTCCTCTTATGCTTCTCATTTGTTGCCATATTTATGCCTTGCAAATTAAATACCATAATTATGAAGTCACCAGGAAGAAAAGCTTATTTTTATTTTCTAAGACCTTAGCCTCACAGATCCTCTGTGACTCCCCTCCCCTACCCCAGCTCTTGAAGTTAAGTGTGCATTTAAGTAATAATTTTCTGTAGCATATAAAATTGTTGAATTGCATGTGCTTTATAAAAGGAGCTCACCTGACACATAGAAGTGATCTTTTTTGGCTGGTATTCTAATATTTTTGTAGGCTTAGTTTTCTTTAGTGTCCCACCTTTGCCAGTGTTGAAGCTGGAAGATGCTTATAGATGATTTCTTATATTAGAAAAATTCTTTCCATTGATGGAAGCATTTTTTCCAAGTAGACTTTGAAAATGCAGTTTTTTTCATTCTTAACCCATAATCTAATTTAAGTGTAGACCTCATTTTATAGATGAAAGGACTGCATCTCCAGAAGGTTCATTGACTGGCTCAGGTTGGTACAGCCTATACAGTAACAGTTTTGCTGAAAATGCGATTCATATATAGTGCTGGCTGCAAATCCAGTGTTCTCACCACTAGTGCAGAGCTACATTTTGGAAGTTGCCCCCTTAAACTTCATCGAAAACATATGGTGAGTGCCTACGTATAATTGTTGGCATTTCATAATATAGTTAAAAATAACAGAGTAGCCTTAGGAACTTATGTTTTAAGTGAAGCTCTTTGTTAGCTTTGGCAAACAGTTTCTGCCTATTTTTCATTATTTCTTTATCAGCCTCTTAGAAAACTAACAAGGCAAACAAGTTAAATATCATAAATATCATTTTAAGAGGATTGTCAGCAGTGACTAGGGAAATTAATTATATTATGCTTTAGCCTCTAAATATTCAATGCACATCATCAAGTCATGTGTGGACTGTTATATATTTCAAGCATTGATGAACATTAAGGTTCTTTTTTTTTTTTTTGTGGTACTGGGGATTGAACTCATGGGTATTCTACCTCTGAGCTACACCCCAGCCCTATTTTTTATTATTTTGAAACAGAGTCTCACTAAGTTGTGGAATGCCTCACTAGGTAGCTGAAGCTGGCTGCGAACCCGGATCCTCCAGTCTCAGCCTCCCAAATGCTGGGATTACAAGTGTGCGCCCCCACGCCCAGCTGACATTAAGGTTCTTTATCCCCTTTTGATCCTTCTAGTTCACTCTCTCCCTCCCTTTTGATTATGACAATTATCCTGTAGAGTAAATGGAGAACTCCATTGTTCTTTTTTCCTCCATTGAAGTCCTCTTAAAAATGTTTCTTTTTAAACCAGGTATGGTGGCACACGCTTGTAATCCCATCATTTGAGAGGCTGAGACCATAGGATCTGGGTTCACGGCCATCTTCAGCTACCTAGAGAGGCCCTCTGCTACTTAGGGAGACCCTATTTCAAAATAAAGAATAAAAAAAAAATAGGGCTGGGGGTGTAGCTCAGAGGTAGAATGCAGAATGTCCCTGAGTTCAATCCCCAGTACCGCAAAAAAAAAAAAAAAAAAAGTTTCATTTTGTTTTGAGATTCTCAGTTACCAAATTCATAGCAAATATCTTGGTGTCGCTTCCTCTCTTTGCCTCACAACTGAAAACAAAATGTTGTTAAAACAGCCACACACCATGAAGATGTGATATATGTTAAGTCCTGTTCTATCAATTTATTTTTTTCCTTCAGTTGTTTTCTTCCCTGCATGTGGTCAGAGATATGTTTGGGATTATAAACTCTTAACTTGAAAGATGCTGTTTTTAGGTAGAGCCTGAATACCTATTGGCATGGTGTGTGTGTGTGTGTGTGTGTGTGTGTGTGTGTGTGTGTGTGTGTTTGATGCTTCTTGACTGCTCTGGAATTAAATTTTTGCAAAAGGAATTCCATGCTATGAATCAAAGTGAATTAGAGGTGAGAGGGGCCCAGACATCATGCTGGTGAGGTATGCCCAGGATCTTTGAGATAGATTCTCTGATTAGTGCTGATTAGTGGAAATGTATCAGTATGGAATTGGGAGAGATGATCACTTATTAATATTTTATCATCTTTGAGGAGAAAAAGTCTTTCTAAAGTTGATAACTGGGTTTTATTTGCAGATCTAATGTACTGTTTCAGCATTAAACTATTTGGCCTCCCTTTTTATAACAGTTCTTTCTTTAGATACATTTGTTTGGAATAGGAAAATATGTGTATAATTCAGAAATATAATTTCTCTTAATTGGATAAAATCTGAGTCCTACTTAGTAATTCTAAAAGGAGACTAAAATATATCTATAGAGCTGATATGACAAATAGCTAAAGTTTATGAGCACAGTAAACATCAGTCAATAGGAAATACAACTCTTATTTGTAATTGGTAACCATAGTTACAGTATGATTATTATCTTCAGCTTGGATTTATATAAAATGGGGAGATAGTAAAACTTGTTCTGTCATAGTTTATTTCATGTGTATTTTCCCCATAAAGAGTATAGTCTGTTGATGGCTATCAGTGTGGTCCATTTGCTTTTATAAGAAAACGGTTAAGGTTCATCTCATCCATGTTTCATTTTTATTCAGCATCACTCTATAGTGGTATATGAATTCGGTGCTCTTAATGCTGCCAACAAGTTTTACAAATTTTTGTTTGAATTTCTGATTTGATTTGAATGGTAACTTCTGAGTAGTAAAGACTGAAGGTTTGGAGTTAACCAAACCTGTATCTATCTATCTAGATAAGTATAGAGATGTATCTGTAGATAGACAGATGATCAACTTATTGTTTAAATACATTAGATGATAAAGACTCCATAGTAAGTAATGCAGAAGACTATAAAGAAGGAAATAAACTCTCATACTCGGAAATAACTTCTGATCATGAATTACATACATACACACAAATATGTTTCTTCCAATGTTGGCATGGATATGTTAAAATATATAATTTCATACATCATAACTACATTTTAAATTTCTACTAGAAGCCCCTCCTAATATCCTAGTCTGTCTTTCAGTAATTTTCTTTCTTAACCAAAAGAAAAACTTAGGTTTAAGTCTTTTGAAAGCTCATAATTGCTGGAAGCCAAAGTATGAATTCCTAGCTCCTGAAATCATCCAGTCTTACAATTTTACTGCACATCCGTGAAGTGTTTAATATGAAGTTGGGAAATATGTTTTTCATTGAATTCCATGCACCATTCCTATCGCTGACCCTCTGGCTATAGGAGAGAAGCACAGTCATCTCTAACCCTCTCTTTGTTCTTGGCCGCCTTCCTTTCAGAGTGCTGTAAACAATCTAAAGAAATTTTGGCCCTGCATTCTTATCATTACAATGCTATAAAGATCTCTTTGCATGCTTGTGCATGGGGTACGAAGAACTATCTCTTGGTTTCTGTTAAAAAAAAGTAAAAGAAAGTTTATATGTGACCTTCCTCCCTGAGTATGTCTGCATCTCCTTTCCAATAGTCCCCAATTTTTTTTAATTGCTCAAGAATAATGTATCTCTCAAATTGTACCAAGTATAAATTCCCTTAGAAACTGTTAACAATTTATTTAAACTAGGCTTTCTAGGCCACTGGGCGTGGTGGCACATGCTTGTAATCCTAGTACTTGAGAGGCTGAGACAGGAGGATCATGGGTTTGCAGCCAGCCTCAGCTACTTAGTGAGGCTCTCTGCAACTTAGTGAGACCCTGTTTTAAAATAAAGAATAAAAAATAGGACTGTGGGCATAGTCTGGAGGTAGAATGCCCCTGGGTTCAATCCCCAGTACTGCCAAAAAGAAAAAAAAAAAAGAAAAAACCTAACCTTTCTATATAATATACCTGTGTTTGCTTTCACAAAAGGTCAAACCATTACCCATTACCATCTGCCCCTTCCTAGGTTAAACTGACACTCCAAGAAGATGTCCATATTTATCCTTCAGTTTTCATACTCCAAACTCCTTTCCCTGGCATATTTATGTGAAATTGAGAAGCCACCAAGGATTTCATTCAGCGAAGTCCCTCACCTGGTACTTCTCCAAAAACATGATGGAAAAGTCATGCCCTTTTCTAAGGGGGCCACTGTTCTCACTTTTTATCATCCTAATAGGGTCACATTTGAGGCAAGAGCCTTAGAGCCTCACTTGTATATTCTGAACTTTGTCAGTAAATGCAAAATTCTGAAGATATATACATACATACGTAACACACACACACACACACACACACACACACACACACACACACACACTTTTTTTTTTGGCAGTATTAGGGATTC
Source organism: Graphiurus murinus (assembly GCA_004027655.1). Lineage (NCBI taxonomy): Eukaryota > Metazoa > Chordata > Mammalia > Rodentia > Gliridae > Graphiurus > Graphiurus murinus. The sequence continues at coordinate 27,774 of PVLC010017696.1, forward strand.
AACCAAAGGACATCCTATCTCTGAACTATACTCCCAGCTCTTATTTTTTGTTTTGAAACAAGGTGGTTGCTGAGAGTCACCACTTGCTGAAGCTGTCCTGAAACCTATGATCTTCCTGCCTCAGCCTCCTGAGTACCGGGATTACAGGTGTGTCACACCACGCCTGGCTATATTTTTGTATTTGAATGTAGGATTCATAGGTAGACAGAATACTTACCCATCTGAAATGTTCTGAAGCATTGTGAAGTACATTTATATCCTAGTTTTTCTTTATAAAAATGGAAATATTGAAAAAGATGGTAATCTTGTTACACAGATAAAAATCGCTATTAACATATTTTGGGGCATTTCTTTCCAGACTTTTTCCCATTCAGATACATGAGTATGAATATTTGTGGGTGTACATAGACACGTCTGTGGGGATTATATTCAGTTTTGTATTCTACTTTTTATTTGATACTCTTTTGTGCTCATCCTTTGTCATGAGATATTCTTGTGCTAAAAAAATTTTCAAATGTGTATTTTGTTACATATTACACATTAAATGAAATGTGCCTTATAGCTGTGTATGAGCAGGAGTGGGAGGCCTGTAGGCTGTTGATCGAATTATCAAGATTTTTAATTTGCTTTCCTGAAACTCTAGGAACTCAGGTAGAAGAAAAGGCCCTCATCAGCAAACAATAATACAATATAATTTTATAAATGAAGGGTAAATTTTAAATTGCAGTTTTTCTTTATAACAACGAGTAATCAATTCACCAAGTATTTATTTTTTAATTTTTTAATGTGGTACTGGGGATTGAACCCAGGGGCAGAACTCAGATATGCCTCAGCCCTATTTTATTTATTTTGAAACAGGGTATCACTAGATTGCTGAGAGTCTGGCTAAGTTACCGAGGCTGGCATCAAGCCTTCAATCTTCTGTCTCAGCCTCCTAGGACTACAGTTGTGTGCCACCATGCCCAGCTTCACCAAATATTTAATGTGTTTCTACCATGTGTCAAGGGCTGTATGAGTGGGAGGTAAAGAATAAGATATAGTCTCATCCTTAACACATGCACAGTTGCATGGCCCAATCTATTGAAAGTAAGAGTGCTGCTTCTTAAGAATGAGTATTTTTTAGAGGGAAAAAACATTCATAGTTCTGATGTTTGTAAAATGCTCCTACTGTATCGCATTTTTTAGTACAGAGCTCTGAGAAGTCTGTTGTGGGAGGGACCCTAAACAAAAGTCCAACTGTATCATTAAGTCAAACATTCCCTGAACTTTCCTTATTACAGAAACCTCTATCCCAATGCACTGGGATTCTTCTGAATTCTCTTAATGGCCACAGTAAGTTATTTAGCATCACAATATCTTGTGGTTGTTTAGGTCTGGGTTAGATTGTTATTGGAATAATCAATGTGATAATGTAAATTACCTATGGAAACAGGGCTTGTGGCACATACCTATAATCCCAGTACTTGGGGAGCTAACACAGGAGGATCTCAAGTTTGAGACCAATCTCAGCAACTTAGTGAGACCCCATTAGTGAGCAACTTAGTGAGACCCCATTTCAAAATTAAAATACAATAGGCCTGGGGATATAGCTCAGAGGGTTAAGTCAAACTAATTTCTACCTAATTAAAGACATAGTTATAAAATACACATTTTCCCTCTGATATCGTAAGTTTCTCAGTGCTCAGTATTCCACCTCTGTCATCTTTTACATTGATTAGTTGATAAACCAAGAAAAAAACCAAAGAACTTTGGAGACCAACAGGAGGGATTATTACAAATATTTCCTTATCTACACAAGAAAAATAGTATTTAGCTCTTGATTCTGATACCCATTGGCTTTTCTATACCACAAGTCTAAAGTTAGAGCTTAGGGAAATAGTTGATTGTGGAATTTATCCTTGACAATTCAATCTCGTTTGTAAAGCTTGATGCCCACGAGGCCAGAGCTCCATGGGTTTGGTGTAGCTGGTTACACAAGGGGATGGCTTGCACGGGCAGAGATCTGTTTTACAATCTGGTAAATTAAAGAATGTGACTCATTGATAATCTGTTGATAGCCAATTCTTAAATACTAGTAAAAGCACACAGGAAGAAATATAATGTCCAGTTCATGTTCAGTATGACTTAAAAGGGATAATAGAATGATGGACAACAAGGAATATTTTTAAAGATTTTTAATGAAATCAGAGCTGTCTTAATATTTTTAGTCTTTAATCAGTGAAGGGTATATAATATCAAGTAATAATGACCAGTGTGTGCATTATTATGAAGGATATTATGTGGAAGTACTTTAGTTGTATTATCTCATAAATTCTCACCTTAATCTCAGCTTTATCATTAGCTGTATGTTAAAGGAGAATCAATCTACCAAACTCCACCCAGCTAGTAAGTAGCAGCACAGGGATCTGAGGCTAGGCAGCATATGCTTATGGATGAAAGGATAACTCTAGTAAACAGGAGATTGGCTGGGGAGTGTTGGGATGGGATAGGAAGACCAGTCTGATCTGTGTAAGGTGCTTTTGCTGTTTTGGATGCAAATGTAGATTTGTGTAATATAAAATACACATACTTAACTATGAGTATAGCCAAGTTGTTGCCATTTCTTTTGTCTTTCAGAAATGTTATATAGAAATCTGCTCTGCTTAATTCACAAGTGAGTTTCACTACACATTTATGGACAATATCTTTTTTTTTTTTTTTTTTTTTTTTTTTTTTTGCGGTACTGGGGGTTGAACCCAGGGGCATTCTACCTCCAAGCTATACTCCAGCCCTATTTTTTATTCTTTATCTTGAAACAGGGTCTCACTAAGTTGCTGAGTGCCTCACTAGGTAGCTGAGGCTAACTGCGAACCCGGATCCTCCAGTCTCAGCCTCCTGAATGCTGGGATTACAAGCATGCGCCACCATGCCCAGCAACAATATCTATTTTTACCATGTCCAGTGTTGAACCACATATCTTTGTAAAAAATGTATAAAATTTTTCCACTTTGTCTTTAAATATAATTGCTTTAACCTTATCTTAATTACCAATTTCAACACTATTTATGAATTTGATTAGTCTACTTGTCATTTATTTGTAACTCTACATTTATTAGACTTCCCCAACTTACATATTCATATCAGTCACAATTTCCAAGGGATAAATTTGATGTCTATTTTTAAACTAGTTTTCTTTTTTCCTTTATTTATTATTCTCTTCTCTGAGGAAACAATATGAATATTTTGCCTGACTTAATGGAACATATTTTTACTTAGAATAATATAAAATAATTGAACCACTTATAATCTCAAATGATGAAAAATTGAATATGAGATGTGTACTTCAAATGTTTTTGTAAATGTTTAAGTGAAAAATGTTCTAATGAAAGATTAATAATGTCAGTTTGTGATTAATATACATTTGTTAATAATTTTAATATGTAGGTGTCATAAACAAACTTGTCTGGCATTTGTTTTTGAAAAGAACCTTACTTGTCAGCAGATGTGGTGCTGCTGCTTCCCATATCTTGCCAAAGTTGTATTCAGGACCAGGATGAGAGGTGGTCATGAAATTACTTTATTAAAAGGAAAGGAAATTTCTATCGTACAATATAGGAAAAGACAGAGCTAAGATACATTAGTGAATTGAAGCATAAGTAATTAAGTAATGGCTATAGTGTTTTGTGTTTGTTCCTTTTGTTTGTTTGTTTGTTTGTTTTGCATTGGGGATTGAACCCATGGGTATTCTACCTCCAAGCTACATCCCAAGCCCTATTTTATTTTTATTTTGAAACAAGGTCTCACTAGTTTGATGAAAGTCTCATTTGCTGAGGCTGTCCTCGAACCTGCGATTCTCCTTGTCTCAGCCTCCCAAGTACTGAGATTACAAGCCTGTGCCATCATGCCTGGCTTGTGTTTGTTCTTTTTCTTATGAAAGTTTATTTCATGTCTAGTAAGATGAATAAGCTGATCACATATTAAATTGCCAAGTTACTGTGTTTTGAGTCAATAAATTTTTGATCTTGTATAAATTGCATACATTTCCTGAGCTTCAGTCTCCACAATTCTGGTTATGGTTACTTAAACCACAGAAGACTAGTTTATTTCATTGTACATCATGTTCTTAAGATTCAACTATTTTGTAACATGTATCAATGTTGGTTCTTTTAATGGCTTCATAATATTCCATTTCAGAGATATACTACTTTTTGTTTATCTGTAAATCAGTTGATAGATATTTAGGTTGTTTCCATTTTGGGGCTGTGATGAATAAAACTTCAATAAACTTTCATATGCAAGTTTTATGTGGATATTTGTTTTAGGTTCTTTTGAGTCTGTTGTAGCTAGGAGTGGAATGCCTAGGTCATATGGTAGCATTGTATTTTACCTTTTGAGGGACTATCAGACAATCTTCCAAAGCAGATACACCATTTTACATTCCCACTAACAGTGTGCAAAGATTCTCACATCTTCATTTTCTTTTTCTTGATTTAAAAATTTTATTTTTTTATTGCAAGTATTATAATTATACCTAACAATGGGACTCATTGTTATATATTTGTACATGCACATAACGCAATTTGGTCAATTTCATTTCCTGGTATCTCTCTTTTCCCTCCCCTCCTCCCTCCTTGTGGCCCCCTTCCTCTATGCAACTGGTCTCACTTCAATTTTTATGAATGCTCACATCATTGAATAGAAATAACAAGACTTTACTATTGTCATGAACATCAAATAAGTATCATATGTAAAATGATTAAAGTGGCATTGGCATAGAAAAGAATCAATAAATGTTTCCTTCTTTGTCATCATGAGAAAAACCTCTTTGGAGCCAAAATCTTGAGCCATAGGAATTCAACTGAGGATACACAAAATGAATCTACTACCTATGACAAAACTAGCCCTTCAGATGCTAAGACAGTCATGATGCCCTCTCTGGCCAAGACTACTCTAACTCAATCTTGGTATACTTAGCTTTACATTATAACATAAACAGACTTGCTATTTCTTTTTGTTTGTTTGTTTGTTTTTAAGTTTTTTTTATTTTTTTACCATGGATTTTTATACATTTCTTGGGTACAACAGGGTTAATCACACATCTTTGTTGGGTACAAGCTAGTATAGGTAAAGACATCCATGCACACATTTCTCATTAACCCTTCCCCAATTTCCACCCCCCTCCCTCCTTCTCCCTTCTTCTCAAGGTCAGTTTAGTGATTGACTTTGATGTGATCTTGTAAGTACATCATGCTCATTAGGGTGTCCTCACCTCCCCCCATCACCTTCTGTTAAATCAAATTCTTTGTTCACCTAAGAATTCTCCTTCATCAGGAGTCCCTCTTATGTCCCATTTTCTCCCTAGCTTCCACATATTAGGGAGAGCATTCGATTTTTAACTTTTTGTGACTGACTAATCTCACTTAACATAATGTTTTCCAGTTCCTTCCATTTCCTTGCAAATAACATGATTTTGTTCTTCTTTAAGGCTGAGTAAAATTCCATTGTGTATATATCCCATAGTTTTGTAATCCATTCATCTGTTGATGGACATCTTGGCTGGTTCCATAGTTTGGCAATTG
>PVLC010017697.1:0-33330 GCA_004027655.1 Graphiurus murinus
GCAAGGCAAAGTGAAAACAGAGTAAAAACGGAACAAAACAAAGCAAAAAACCCCAGAAAACAAGCAACGTCAGCAAGTAGCAAGATAAAAATCCCTGCAAGTTTGTAAGAACAGACCTGGTTTGGCCTCTGCAGGTCTTTTGGGCAGATTTCTGCTGCTGTGGGCGGCCGACAAGATGGCGGCTGCTACTGCTGCGCACTCGCCGACTCCCCGGTTCTCCCTTGTCTGCTCCTCAGACTCCAGCCAGCTGCCCATTTCCCCACTCACCCTTGGGCCGATTTGCTTCTCCCCCTTCCGTCGAGAGGCTGTTCCTGCCGCAGTCCTGACCCAAGCCCTGGGGTGCAGTTCTCTCTGCTCCGGCTCCGTGAGGAGAGGTGAGCTGGGATGGGCCTGTGCGGGCTTAAGCTGGTCGTACCACGCGTTCCGGTCCCTGTCGAAGGTGCCTCGAAATGCCGCCTGGCTAGGATGAGGAGTTCAGGAGTCGCTCACTTCAGCTCTGGCCGGTGGGGTGCAGAGGGTTGTTGTGTATTTCTTTCTTAGTAGACTCCACGCCGGGGCCAGCTCAGTGGCGGCTTATGCCTGGCGGCATGGCGCCGGGGCCGCGGAGATGGGCTTCTTTGCTCTCCCTGGTCGGCCTTCCGGGTTCTGCTCAGCTGTATTCCAGTTTTCGCAGCGTTTTCCACCTTTTTGTTGCTTTTTTTCTTCTTTCAAAAAACTGGATCCACGACTGATTTGAATCGAGCTCACAGTGGCTCTTGAGACGTGTCTCACTCCGTCGCCATCTTCCCGGAAGTCCACTAGGCAGTGCTTCTTAATCTTTAATGTCCACAGAGATCCCATGGAAATTTTGTTAAAATGCAATTTCTAATTCAGTAGTGCTGGGTGGGGCCTAAGATTCTTCATTCCTAAAGGCTCCCACACGATGTCAATGCTGATTGTCTACAAACCATACTTTAAGTGATAAATATACAGTCGGTTCCTATAAGATAACAAGTAAAAGTGAGAAAAGTAAAAATTGAAAAAAGTAAAATTGAGAACCCTTCATAACCTATGATTCCATAGTACAGTGACATCCATTTCCTCCATCCTAATCCTTTACGTGGGCTGCAGTCTCCACACATTTTGATTTGGACATCTGGACATTGCATCAATACCACATCCATAAGTAAAATCGATATGACCCAACAGGCTGCCTGTCAACATTTTCCTGTTAATACTTAACAATATCACTAACCTTCAAACCCTGCTTATGAGAGCTATCATTCTCCTTGTCACTTTGTCCTTATACTCTCATGACCAGGCATCACCAAGATTTTTCAAATCTCCTTTAATTTAGTTCAGCCCACACTTACTACACATCTACCTGTCTGTGGAAGGCACAAGAGAAGGCAGTGTGAAATTTAAAGGAATAGGCTTCATATTCTAATGTGGGAACAGATGCCAACAACTATGCAATGGAAGAGAGAGAAATGATATGGATAAGTTCAGTCTAGTCTATACTCCAACTGTTCACAGTACAAACAAAGCTGGTGTGGCCACTATTCCATCAGCCTCTTACACAGGGGGAATGGTATCACATTTTTTAACACCCTAAATGCATGCACACTCCATTTGGGTTTGTTTTCCCTAAGAAGTATCATCATATTATTTCTTTGCCCAAAAGCCTAAAATATTTTCCCATCCTGATGCTAATCTCTTCCAGTCTAAATCTCTCTATATGGCTCTGAGGCTTCTTCATAATCTGTTATTAGCCTAGAGGTTACACAGAACTTCTTGCTCCAGAGTTAATGAAATCTCACCTACTCAGTGAGATCTTACCTGGTCAGTAACAGCCCCTCAGTAATCTCTCCCTTTTCTGAAATCCTCAAGTGCCAACAAGTAAATACAAAAAGCAACTTAGCATTTCACTGTTTAATGATCTCCTTGTTTTTTTTGGGGGGGGGGGAGGGGTTCTGGGGATTGAATTCAGGGGCATTCTACCTCCGAGCTACACCCCCAGCCCTACTTTTTATTCTTTATTTTGAAACAGGGTCTCACTAAGTTGCGGAGTGCCTCACTAGGTACCTGAGCCTGGCCGCGAACCTGGATCCTCCAGTTTCAGCCTCCCAAATGCTGGGATTACAAGCATGTGCCACCACACCCAACTCCTTGTTTTTCTTAATTGCAATATATATTTTTTTCTTAATTAAAGATCTATGAAGATATGGTTCTTGTCTTACTCATCCATCATATGCAATGGCGTACCTTGTTAATATTTATTCAAGGAAGAAAGGAGACACAGGAGAAAGGAAGCTAATAGTAATTTAAAGTGACCTATTTGTCAGACACTGTGAGATTTGCTTCAAGGGAAAAAACTTATTTAATACAACCATCCCAGGAGGTATTATCCTCCCTTAAAACTGACTTAGGGTAGTCATTCACAAAGACTTCCTGGGACCAGCAGAATAAACTTGAAATAATAGAATCCAGATTTTCAGGCTCTACCCTGGACCTACTGAAACAGATATTCTGGGAGAGAAGTTGAACAATTTGTACTTTAACAAGTCCTCCAGTTGATTTTAATATAAATTTTGATAATCACTAAATTACAGTTTGAATAAATTAATCAAAGTCAAATAGCTTGCTACAGCAAGACCTGGCCAGTCTGAGACCAAAAGTCATTCTCTTAATATTATATCATAGTGTTTCTTTGATCAGTTAATAGATAAGCCCTTCTGGATAATATCTAACTAAAGTGATGAGTGTAAACAGATCTTATTTATTTTCCATTTTAAATCTTCAGTGCAAAATTTTTGTGAAAAAATTGATTTTAGTAAATAAAAAGCCTTCCCTAAAATCACTGTAGCTATAGAAATTACCACAAGAAATTCATACTGCTCCTCTAACATAAATTTGGATTTCCATGAAAGCAGAAGTGCACAATGACTAAGACAATTAGGATTTAGTCTCTATTCTAAGTTTCTGTGTCTTACAGGTAGTATACCTAAATTGGAATCAAAATGATATAATGACAGCAGTTGAAAATAATAAATACTAAATGATGACTTTATTTTCATTTTGATCAAATATTCCACAGAGCAATTGGTAAAGCCTGCCTGTACTTTTTTAAAATTGGTGCATTGTAATCATACATCTTTGTTAGGTACAAACTGGTAAGGGCATACATGCATGCATCTCTCACTCAACCCTTCCCCGATTCTCACTCCACTCCTTCCTTCTCAAGTTCAGTTTGTTGATTGACTCTGCTATGTTTGTGAAAGTACATCATGTGCACTAGGGCGTTTCCCTCCTCCCCCCATCATCTTCAGTTAAGTCACCTTCTTTGCTCATCTAAGGCTTCTCCTTCTTTGTCCAGAGTCCCTCTTATGTCCCACTTTCTCCCTAGCTGCCACATATTAGGGAGAGCATTCCATTTTTTTTACTTTTTTGACTGACTAATCTCACTTAACATGTTTTCCAGTTCCATCCATTTCCCTGCAAATGACATGATTTTGTTCTTCTTTATGGCTGAGTAAAATTCCATTGTGTACATATCCCATAGTTTTGTATTCCATTCATCTGTTGATGGACATCTTGACTGGTTCCATAGTTTGGCAATTGAGAACTGTGTGGCTATAAATATAGATACACGTGCGTCAGTCTGATAGTTTGTTTTCCATTCTTTTGGGTAGATATCCAGAAGTGGTATTGCTGGATTATATGGTAGGTTCGTTCCCATTCATCTGAGGATCCTCCATACTGTTTTCCAAAAAGGTTGCACTAATTGCAATCTCACCAACAATGTATTAGGGTTCCCACTTCTCCCTACCCTCTCCAGCATTTGTTATTGTTTGTGTTTTTTATGATTGCCATTCTAATTGGGGTTAGGTTAAATCTCAAATCTCTCTGATTGCTAATGATGTTGAACATTTCCTCATACATTTATTGGCCATTTGTATTTCTTCTTTTGTGAAGTGTCTATTTAGATTATTTGCCCATTCTTCCTGTACTTTTAATGGACACAGCAATAGCACTTGCCTTAATCATTAGATGAATGAAAAAAATCTGTATCTACTGATCAAGTTCTATTTCCTTGTCATTCTCTTAAAGGAATGAGACTATAGTCCCAAGCCCTTTCCAGAAATGCCACCAGCAAAGTTTAATGCATAAGCTAGATCTCATGAAACATCTTCCAACACATAAAAACAGATTAGTGAGTCAGTGTCCAACAGTCATTTTTATACTTTAAAAATTATTGTTTATTTTTCAGCAATATGATCAGGTTGATATTTTATTGGAATCCAAAAGAAGATACTACAAAAGGTCTATTTTTTCATTTTGTGAAACTTCTCTAAGCTTTTTATGTTTACATATAAAAATATGATTGCACTATACTTAACTTGCTGTTATTAAAAATCAACTTAAGTCAAATGTGGTGGAATAGGCTGTAATCTCAGTACTCGGGAGGCTGAGAAAGAAGGATTGCAGTTTGAGACCAGTCTCAGCAACTTACTAAGATCCTCAGAAACTTAAGGAGACTGTTTCAAAAAAAAAAAAAATAAAATAGGGAAGGAGATCAGTAAGATGGCGACTGAGAGAAGCAGCACATCTCAGACACTGTAAAACTTGAAATGCAACTGCCATGAAAGCAGCTTTTTGACAGGAGAAAAAAAAAAACAGCAAAAAATTAAACCAAAGTGGAACAAAACCCAGAAGACAGAACAGGGGATAGCAAAGCTCTGCTTGCATGCCGCAAATGGGAAACAGAGCAGGCAGTGGCCAGCCATGCCATCTTGGCCTGTCCTCACTGTCCAAACTGTGTGGAGACTGCTAGTACAGTGGCATCTAAAGACCCCCTGCAAAGAAGCCAGCAACTTGATGTGCAGTAGGCAGCACAGATCTTCACATCTTAAGCAGTTGGCATCTCTCTCGCTCCACAGTTACAGAGATCTGACTGCCCTGATGCCCTGCCAGAATCTGCAGCAACAGCTGCTCAGCCTGCCTCTCCCTCCAGAGAGCCAGAGTGGTGCTCTACTGTAAGTTAACAGTGAAGCCACAGGGACTCTTTTGGCAAGCAATAGACTCACAGGGTCTGAGACTTTGCAGTCCACCTCTGTAGTGGTTGGGTTGGAGCAGAGGCGCTGGAGAGGCCCATAGCACCCAGGGCACAGAATCATTATAGGGCCTCCAGAGATTGCCCCGGGATAACACTGGACACCCAACACCTATGTAGGCAGAGAGAGAGAGACACAGATACAGTGACTGTGGAAAGCGCAGAGCCCTGGGAATACACTGGGTCCAGCCCCAGTGACACCTGCTGCCTGCATAAACAGAGAGAAGCACAGGGATAGGAAAATTCATAGTACTGAGTGCTCACATAAAAATAACAGAAAATCACCAAATAAATAACCTAATGATATGCCTCAATGACCTTGAAAAAAATAGGGCTGAGGGTATAGCTCGGAGGCAGAATGCCCCTGAGTTCAATCCCCAGTACCGCAAAAAATAAATAAATAAAAATAAAAATAAAAATAAAAATAAAAACTTAATATCACAGCATTTGTGTCAGTCAAGCTACATGGACCATCTATGCTAGCTAGCTAAAGGTTTACTCTGCTGGCACTGCAGACTGACTTTTGAACATACTGCCTTTTAACATACCCAAGTGATTGTCATAATGAAATGAATGATTATCAGAGATGGAAGGGATCTTAAAGATCATTTAGTTAAACCCCTTTCTTTTTCAGGTGATGAATCTAAAGTCCTGAAAATGAAGTTGACTTTTTCCTAGATATTGTCAATAGCAGCAGAACTTAGAATCTAAATGTTCAGACTTTTACCTAGTGGAGTTCTTTTAATAGCATGCTTCAGAATGTCAACAGGAAACACAATTTTCCCTCTTGGTTTAAGAGTTGTAAAGGGGACACATTCATAGGAGCATAGTAGGGTTAAAAAGAGCTTCTCAGTTCAAATTTTTCCCTTTAGTGATGAGAAATGTCAGCAGGAAATGGGAAATCATTCCTTAGTCCTCAAATCTCTCCAGAGAGAAGAAATATCTTATTCAACATTTTGCTTAATAAGATAGAGAAAGAAAGGAATCCACTCAGTTTCTTCCTGCATAGTCCTCAGGCATGGTTCTCCAAGGGAGACAAGTGACAGGACTGGGAAGAGTGTGTAGGCTGTGGTTCTTCTGGGCTTGCTTCTTTCAAAACTTCCTGTCCTTGGAACACACATAAATGGCCTGTTTTGAGCAATTTAAGAAAACATGCTTTCATTCTATTTGCCTAACTCTACAATCTATCTTTAAGTTAGGAAAGAAGTTGATAATAACTCCCCCAAACCTCAATCTGAACGAATATTTCATGATCTCACTTATATGTGGAATATAAATATGTTGATTTCATAGAAATAGAAAGTGGAATGGTATTTACCAGTGACTGGGACAGAAATTGCTCAAAGGTTATAAAATGTGTTAGATAAGAGGAATACAGTCAAGAGATTTATTGTACAATGTGACTAGAGTTAGTAATAATACATTGAATTCTTGAAAATTAGTATAAGAATAGATTTTAAGTGTTCTCACCACAAAATGACAACTATAGGAGGATTAACTGCATATGTTAGTTAGCTTGATTTAGCCATTTCACAATGCATATGTATTTCAAAACATCATGTTGTACACAATAAATGTATATAATGTAATGTCAATTTTAAAATCTTAGTAAAAAAACTATTTTTCCATTCAAAAATCAGTTCTAACAACAATCAACACTGTTACTACTACTACTTCTACTATAAAAGTCAGTTCCAGATTAATCCAAAAAATCTGAGCATGAAAGAAAACTTAAAATTATTTAGATAATAGAGGAGGCTATGTTCATAGCATCAGGTAAGGCAAGCTTTCCATAAATAAAGTTCTAAAATTACAAACACCACTACACAAAAGTAAAATATTGATTCAAACTGAGCTACACTAAAATTAACAATTGTTCTTAAGGGCTGGGGCGTGTAACTCTGAAAGGCCCTGGGTATGTAACTGTGAGGCCTTTTTATCTATATGCATGTTTTATAGACTCTCCTATTTATATAACATATTTCACTATTGTTTTAAAATGAAAGCAGCCATCTTTATCTTTAGTGAAATAGGTAAGCAATTGATTTTCCAGAAGCATCCAGTAAAGTAGAAATGTCTTGGGATGGCCTGTAAATTAACTTTAGTAAAGATAGATTAGGCTGATTTACCAGGAAAGGAAAAGGTCCTGATTTAGTAGAGATTGTCACCCTCCTTAACATCAGGCCAAATAAGATGTCCCCCAGGTTTTTGACCTCTTACATAATTCTTTACAGCATTAATATATTTGGTGGCAAAGATAAGAGTCAGTTTGGCTCACAGAGCAAATGCTCAAAGGTGAAGCACAAGATTCAGTCATGACCCTTTCCATGTCCATGACAACAGGAAGCAAAATTGAGATGTCATGCTTCTTTGTCACTCCCAAGATTGTAAAAGGAATTAGTACTCTGAGAACCAATCTATGAAATCAATACATTAATGGATTAAAGTACATATCTTTAGAATTACTGTGATAGACTAGATCATTGTTCTCAATTCTTTATTCTTCTCTCTTTTTCCTTAGAGAGCCTACATCTATGCTCTTTTCAGTTTAACTTCTGCTTTGAGAAGAGTATACTTCCCCACACTATCAATGTGGGGCTTGGCCTTGTGACTTTATTTAATCAATATATGTGACAGAAGTGACAATGTGACAGTTCCAAGTCAAGGCTTTAAGAAACATCACCTGTTTCTGCCTGCCTCCTTGTGCTCTTGTCATCAGCCATTAGAAAAGCACACCCCAGGGAGTCACACCCCCACGACTCCAAGAGGCAAGAGGAAAAGTCTTGAACCTGACCAGAAGCCTGGTTCCCAATCTGGTCCAGCAAAATTCAGCCTAGATCAGCTGAATCATGGCTAACCTACAGACTCAGAGCTTGAAAATAAATGTTTGATGCAGTAACCACTGAGATCTTTTTCAGTACTGGGGATTGAATCCATGAGTGTTCTACCTCTGAAATACAACCCCAGCTCTTTTTATTTTTTATTTTGAAACAGGGTCTCATTAAGTTGCTGAGGATGGCCTTGAATCTGCAATCCTCTTGACTCAGCCTCCCAAGTGCTAGGATTACAGAGGTGTACCACCACACTCAGCTTCACTGAGATTTTTAGGTTGTTTGAAACTGACAAATGTAGTCATCTTAAAGAAACAATCCCTCCCAGGTCATTTCCTATGAAAATAGGGTGTTCAGTCACAAAACATAGAAAAGAAAAAGTCTGAAAGGCAAAGACCCAGAATGACGTAGATCTGATCTATTAAACATTCATATTATACAACCAATTCTTTTTGTTCTGAATCCAAACTCACCAAAGCATCTTGTGATTATAATTTGACTTAGTGTGTAGCTTGCCTGCAGGGACAGATATGCTGGCTGTTGGGATAATTAAACAACATGACATATGTAAATAAGGATGTTCAGAGCCTTTGCACAGCAGAGGCTCCTTATGCCCTTCCCAAAGCCCACTGGAACCCTTTCCCAAATGAAGACAGTATTTCCCACTGTCTACAGCAGGAACTTGTTCTTGCTGAGACAAATCACTTCAGATTCTACCCTTCTCCACTTGGGTCCTATATGACAAAAGATGGGTCAGATTGCTTTCCTAGAATCACATCTTTAATGTATGTTTTGCCCCTTAGAAAGAAGACCTTCCCAAAGAAACATGGATATTGTCCCAGTATTTGTAACCACATGTTCTAATAGGAATTACCAGAAATATAAATATATCTGAAATCAAACTCCATAGTTCTCAAATGCCTGATGAGATACTTTCTCCTTATTTAATGAAATTATTTCATTAGGCATGAGTATCCATTCTCAAAAATATTAATTTCAACAACCTGCATATAGCTGAAACCTTTCTCTATTATTCACATTTAATTCTTGTCATAATCAATGAGATATAAAAATTCATAGAGTGAAAATCTTGTCCAAGTTCCAAAATATGCAACAGTATAGGTAATAATTTTGAAATCTTTTGGTGTCCAAGTAAACATATATATTAATAAAACCTCAAATTAGAGTTTAAAGCCCTTGTTTTATTTTACATAGTTAGTGACTTTCATTTGGTCAGTCCTAATTATTATTCAAATCTGAGAGAGGACAAGTACTTCCATTTTACATGTACATGACCTACAACCCAGAGGATCTAAGTTAATCTACCTCACAGAATTGCCATGATGTCATAGATAAAATCCAGAACTCAGACTAACTTCCTCACATTCATATGAACTTTTGATATGCAGGAATAATATTGTATAGGAATATTATAGACCATGAGACAGAGGCCAAAACAGAAACACAAAGTAGAAAGGAGAGGTGTTGCCTTGTTCTGCACGGGCATTAAGAAATAGATGCTTCACATCAAGTGATAGGTGCATGTATGAATGTATCCATTTGAATTTCACTATGATGTATAATTGTAATTCACCAATAAAAGTATAAAAATAAATAGATGCTTTAGTTTATTCTGGTGACTAAATAACCCAAGTCTCAAGAATCCCTAAGAAGCCACCCCATATGTCCTTTCATTTCCTAGTGAGAACTCAATCAAATCAGGCCAAACTGAGAATAACAAATATTTTTCTTAAGTTAGATATCTTTATGCACAGCAGACAAGCAAATAAGTCTTCAAATTCTCTCAACATATAATAATCAGATGCTCAAAGAAAGTAAAGGAATATCATAAAACTTTTTTTAAATACTCACTAAATAACATGATATATAATCTCCATTTTACAGAGAAGAGATTTAAAGTAAAACTTCCCAGGAGCACATTACTAATAACTGTCCCAAACACCTTCAATCTCAGCCTTGTCTCGCTCCAAAAGTATTCTTTTCTTCATAATATGCTCAGAATCAAGAATTACTTATTAATAGATGATATTCTCTTTAGAATTTAAACACTTGCCATTCTCACATATGGCTTGTTTTAAATCATTCTCAGTAGTAAACAAATTAATTTGAGGAATGAGAGAATCATTTTGTGATGGCTGTTATTTTAATACATATGCTAACTTTGATTACTCTACCACTCCTTTCCAAATAAAAGCATCAAAATGTTATACATAACTTTAACATCTCTGGTGATTGTTTCTTGTCTAGAAAAGTTTGTTGTTCTTAGACTGTCACCTTTGATCAACTGAAAAATTCCGGGTCATTCTCTAAGGGTCCTTGTAACAATCAATACATTTTTTAAACTATTGACTTTCTGAAAGCTTGTGGTACGCCTGAATAGCTTCAGTTGTAATCACAAAGGCCAGACACTATTTGTCATTATTTTGCTATGCAGAATTTTGCTGGCTGTTTCTTTTCTTCATTGGTATGTCACATAACACCTTCAAGGACAGAAAGCAAGGTGGAAATTTTGGAACCTACAGACAACAGTGAACCGCAAAGCCCAGCTCCCTGAGAGTTACACATGCATTATATCTGTCTGCACCACCCACACAATGGAACATCTGCCTATGTCATCAAGGGAAAGATACAGTTATCAACCCCCAGCACAGTGCATTCATCATCTCCACTAACAGCAAGTGTGGGATTCCTCTTTGTTTTTCATATTCTAACTGCTAAGTCCTGCTGCCTCTTGACAAATTAAAGAACATCTAATGCACTTCTCACCAGACTTATGGGGTACTAGCTAAGAACCATATGTTGAAATTCATTGTGTTCTCAAAGTTGGTATTACAATAAGCAATTTTAAAGAGGAAGGGTTGAGAAGGATGACAAAGACTCTGGATGGTAAAGGATGATATATGGGGAAAGAAAGAGTAGGGAAGGAAAGGAAAGAGAACAGATAAATAAGGGATGGAAGAGGCAAAAAGAAAGGAGGAAGATATTGAACAATATTAATTTGACATATTATAGATAGGCAGGTAGAGATGGGGATAAAAGATCAATTTATTCCCTAGAATAACATCTTCAATGTATGCATTGAACCTGGGAAGGAAGACTACCCATTATGCAGCTCTGAAGGACGGCATATATGTCTACAAGCAGTTCTTAAAGAAAATCCTTTTCACCTAACCAAAATAAGAGACCAAAATGGATGGGAATGTCTCCCCTTCCTTCCACATCTATTTCCACCCTTATCCTTCAAGTTGCTTAATTTGTATCTTATTTCCTGTTTCAAGCCACCCTCAGTGTCCATTTCAACACTTTATCTAGAAAAATTTATAGATGGTAAAGAAAAAAACAGAAGTTTCAATATCATTTAACCAAACTCTCTTTAAGGGTTCCCAAATATATGCAAATAAATTGACAACGTAAAAGAAGGACAAACAGCAAACAAACAAAACGTTAACAAGAGTTGGAAAAAGTTATAACTACACTTTATCTTATCTAAAAAGCTGAGAAGTGATAAGTTTAAAATGAAAAGAAATCATTACTTTAATTTTCCCATTTATAAATGGTACCTTTCTTCTCGTTTCCAATTTTTTTGAAGGCTGTTCTTTTTAGGTATAAATACTGTAACATAATAGTCATTAAAATGTAATGGTATCTTTTTGAACATTTTATTAGGCTGGGAAATATTTATATTCTATGATAGATTTCCCTGCCATGTTTATTTATTTCTTTTAAGCTAAGATACCACTTCCAGAGTTAGAGAAAGCAGGTGTTACATGGTAAGAAACAAAGCTGAATATATTTGTTTGCCATACAAGGAAGAGCCATGTTGTTTGCTTATCTGTTCAGTAGGTCTAAGAAGAAACTGAAAGAGTCAAATATATAGGGGAAAAGGAAGAAAATGCTCTAAGGCCAGATTCTAGATTCAGTTCCCTGGTCCTCTTACAAGGTGTATTGTGAAGTATTGCTTGAGCTGTCACTTTCAGGTTTCAAATCTCTAATGGAGGCCTGTTTTCAAACAATTCTGAAATGGAGATATAAAATCTAGTGGGGCCTAGTAGAATCTAGGAAGAGGCTCATATGTACATGCTTGAAACACAGCAAGGATTTCCTTTCCTTAGAAAAATGATTCAATTTGTCAAATATGTGTTTTTAATGGTACCCTTTTTTTGGTTGTGTAATTGTCAAAGCTTATTTCAATGTCCCCTTCTGCCAAGTAAAATAGTTTGGAATACATCCTATATAAAATATATAACAGACATATTTAATTCTTACCACAACTCAAAAAGGTATTATTAATCCAGCAAGGTACATATTATTTTCCTAAAGTGAATTTATTAGGTTACTGCAAATGTCCACTTACAAAGGTAAATCAACTAATGTTAGCAACAGAAAACAATAGCCTGGTAATTGGAGTCCCATTTAGATAGTGGCACTGGAGACTGAATGAAATTTCCATTCTGTCTGATTCATTTCAATCGAAATCTGTGTCAGAGGGGAAGGCCAGAGTTAAGAGTTACATTTGTTATAGTTAATTACACTGAGCATGGGAAATGTTTCCATTCTAGAAAAGATTGATTTTACTCTAGGTCTACATTTCTACCTTGGATTATTGTATTTATGACCCAAGGCTTGTCTCTCCTCCTAAGACAAGGAATCCCTTGAGGTCATTATTTTTCCCAGCATCTTTCAAAAGAGTTCTTAGGCCTAGCATGGTGGCATACACCTGTAATTCCAGTGACTTGGGAGGTTGAGGCAGGAGTATATGATGTTCAAGGCCAGCCTGTCTCAAAATAAAAATGGCTGGGGATTTAGCTCAGTAGTAGAGCACTGCTAGATTCAATCCCTTTTACAACATGCATACAAAAGGAAGACTTATTGGATATATATTTGTAAAGTGAATGAATGAAGAATTCTAAAGTATTTATCCATTCAATTATATATAGACTTACCTGGGTATACAGGTAGGGTAAGGTTAGTTCTACTTTCCCCATACTGATGTCCTGGTGGGAGACATACATGCCAATAAACTAGAGGAAGTAAATAGGATACTTACTATAATTAAGGTGTTCAACAAGCATCACAGGAGCCTAGAAGATGCAGCCCTTTAGTTTGCCTAAGAGTGATGGGAAAGCTGCAAGGGCTAAAGGGAAAAGGGAGAAGAGTTAACACAGGGTCTATCCAGCCATGGCTGAACAGCTCTCATAGTCACAGAAGGAATCAGAATTCTCAATGGGTACCTTGAAGAACAAGTCAATGCAGTAAATAATAGAATGCAATGGATAAGGAGGTATAGATTATATAATGAAGAGAACACTGATCTCTGAGTCCAAAGACCTCATTTTAGGTCCAACTCTGCTACTGAGGGCAAATTACTTACACTTTCTAAATCTGGGAAGTATGGCTAGTAACCATATCTCACAGGGAGCATTAATTATCCAGGTTGGATTTAGTGGCCTGATATTGCATTCTCCACTGAAAACAATACTCTGTGTCTCCTGGAAAGTGTTCCTTTCCCCACTCTAATTATTTAGTTCAAATGAGAGTCCCCAACACTTTATGCATTTCCCTTTTGACAATTCTTGACCAGCTCAGTATTGCCAAGTTATCTAGAACATGGGTTCTAGAGGCAGACTTCCTGAGTTTGAGTCCTGTACTTGCCACTTTCTAATTGTGAGTTTGATTAAATTATTGATCCTTTCAGTCTTAGTCTTCTAACATTTGAATTGTGCATAATAAAAAATATATAAATTACATGAAAAAGCACTCACCATTGTATGTAGAACATACTAACTATTCACCAGAAATTGTTATTATGATATTATTTAGCATCATCATCATTTGAAACAAGAAGTTTGGGGCAGTCATGTTTGAAGTTATGTGGAAGAAGTCAATAAAAAAGCAGAGACAAGAAATGGACAGAGTCTTGATTCAAGTCATCCCAGCATCATATGTGTTAAATGTATAAACCAAAAAATTATTTTCTTTTTGCTTTGTTTTATTTTATTGGTTTGAGTCATATTTTTGTTTCTAGCAACTAGAAGGCTTAACACAATGAATATAGAAAGCTGGGAAAATTTAAGGGTCCATGCAAATCAAAGTGTAATTACTTTAAAACTTTAATGCATTTGGGACACTATTTACAAACCTCACATTTCTTTTCTAAGTGCAGTTTAATTTCTTTTTCTCAGTGCCACCGGAGTCATTGCAAATAACTACAAGAACTGAAAGGCTACCTGAAAACACAGGGCAAACCCTGAACCAGTGTGGTGATCCTCATATTTCACTTTTTAAAATATTTTCTTGACACAAAGTTCAAGCTGCAGGGGGAAAAATTTAATATGAACATATTCCTGTATCAAACTTTACTTTTATATTATTTCTCAAGAAAAAGTAAAACAGTTTTTTGAATTTGTTTGTTTGCTATGAGATGAGGTCTTGCAATGTTGCCTGACATTGAATTGAATGGGCTCTAGCAATTCTCCTGACTCGGTCTTGTGAGTGCTGGGACTACAGAGCTAGGCAACCACACTGACATGAAATACGTTTAAAGTGAGCCTGGCACAATAGTGCATACCATTTGGGAGGCCATGTCAGGAAGGCAGCAAGTGCCAGGCCAGCCAATGTAGCTTAGTAAGACTCTGTTTCAAAATAAAACAGAGCTGGGAGGATAGCTTAGTGGTAAAGTGTCCCTGTTTTTCAACCCCAGTACCAGAAAAAAATGTGTTTAAAGTACAAAATACCCATCAAAACTCTGTCTCAAAATTGAAGGGGATATAAAAATCTTCCACGACAAACAAAAACTGAAAGAATTTATGTCTTCCAAACCATCACTAGAGAAAATACTCAAATAAATTAACTACAAAGAAGAACTAACAAGTAAACATCAGAATCAGAGAAACAACAATTTCCAGGAAGCAAACATCTAAGCAAACAAGAATAAACACCACTGAAAACAGAAGTCAAAACTCAAAATGTTAGGAAATAAAAATCATCTCTCAATAATCACACTGAATATAAATGGTCTCAACTCCCCAATAAAAAGACACAAGGTGGCAAAATAGATCAAAACCCAGAATCCACCTATATTCTGCCTGCAAGAAACACACCTTACAAGCAAGGATTCCCACAAACTAAAGGTGAAGGCCTGGAGTAAGGTAATCCATGCCAATGGAAATAGAAGACAAGCAGGAGTAGGAACCATGATATGAGATAAATTAGACTTCAAGCCTAAGCTTATCAGAAGAGAAAAAGCAGGTCATTTTTTACAAGTAAAAGGAATAATACAGCAAAAGGAAATAACAATTATCAACATCTATGCCCCACATAGATGCCCTCACATCTCTAGACTGATTTTCTAAACAAAAGGTCAGCAGAGACGCCCCAGACCTAGAGAATACCATAAACCAAATGGACCTATTAGACACATATAGACTCTTTCACCCAACTGCAGCTGAATTCACATTTTTCTCAGCTGCACATGGAACCTTCTCCAAAGTAGACCACATTCTGAGCCACAAAGTGAGCACTGACAAATTCAAAAAATGTACCATAATTCTCTGCATCTCTTCAGACCACAATAGAGTGAAACTAGAAATAAACTCTAAGAAGACCCAGAGCAACCATGTAAACACATGGAGACTGAACACCACACTGCTGAACGAGGATTGGATCATAGAAGAAATAAAGGGAGAAATTTAAAAATTCCTAGAAACCAATGAAAACAGAGACACAACATATCAAAACCTCTGGGATACTTTGAAGGCAGTACTAAGAGGAAAATTTTATAGCACTGAGTGCCCACATAAGAAGAACAGAAAATCACCAAATAAATAACCTAATGACACAGCTCAAAGCACTTGAAAAACAAGAACAGTCTAACCCCAAAGCTAGTAGAAGACAGGAAATTATGAAAATCAGAGCAGAAATTGATGAAGTAGAGAATAAAAAGATAATACAGAAAATGAACAAAACCAAAAGCTGGTTTCTAGAAAAAATAAACAAGAGAGATAAAACCATTGCCCAACCTAACCAAAAGAAAGAGAGAATCAACCCAAATTACCAAAATAAGAGATGAAAAAGGTGATATTACCACTGACAGTATGGATATACAGAGGATCATCAGAAACTATTTTGAAAAACTACTCCAACAAAATGGAAAATCTAGAAGACATTGACAAATTTCTAGACACATATAACCTTCCTAAATTGAGTCAAGAAGATATAGAAAACTTAACTTGACCAATAGCAATCAGAGATAGAAACAGCAATAAAGAGTTTACCATCAAACAAAATCCTAGGTCCAGATGGTTTTCCAAGTGAATTTTATAAAACATTTATAGAAGAGCTAATCACAATACTCCTGAAACTATTCCATGAAATAGAAAGAAATGGGACGTTTCTATGAAGCCAACACGTTCTATGAAGCCAACATCACATTAATACCAAAGCCAAATAAAGATAGCTCAAGAAAAGAAAACTATAGGCCTATATCATTGATGAACTGAGATGCAAAACTGCTAAACAAAATACTAGCAATGCACATTCAAAACCACATCAAGAAAATTATACACTATGACCAAGTTAGGTTCATCCCAGGGATGCAATGCTGGTTCAACATATGAAAAACAATCCATGTAATTCACCACATAAACAGAATCAAAGACAAAAATCAAATGATCATCTTAATTGATGCTGAAAAAGCATTTGATAAGATCCAACACCCATTCATGCTAAAAGCACTTTAGAGAATTGGAATAGAAGGAATGTACCTCAACATCATAAAGGCAATATACAATAGGTCCATAGCCAATATCATATTAAATGGAGAAAAACTGCAAGAGTTTCCACTAAAAACAGGAACAAGACAAGGATGTCCATTATCACCTCTTCTGTTCAATATAGTACTTGAGACTCTAGTCAGAGCAATAAGGCAAGAGAAGGAAATCAAAGGGGTAAAAATATGGAAAGAAGAACTAAAACTATCCCTTTTTGCAGATGACATGTTACTATACTTAGAAGGCCCAACAAAGTCAACCAAAAAACTTATAGAACTGATCAACAAATTCAGCAAAGTGTCTGGATACAAAATCAATCTTAAAAAATCAGAAGTTTTTCTGTATGCCAACCATAAATCCACTGAAAAGGAAATCCAGAAAACAATTCCACTAACAATAGCACCCCGAAAAATAAAATACTTAGGGTAAACCTAACTAAAGACATAAAAGACTTCTATAAGGAAAACTATAAAAAGTTGAGAAAAGAAATTGATGAAGACCTTAGAAGATGGAAAGATCTTCTTCCATGCTCTTGGATAGACAGAATAAATATCATCAAAATGGCCATCCTCCCAAAACTGATCTACAGATTCAATGCAATACCCATGAAATTACCAAGGTCACTCCTCACAAACATAGAAAAATCAGTCCTTAAATTCATCTGGAACAACAAAAAGCCTGGATAGCCAAAGTAGTTCTTAGTAATAAGAATCATGCAGGAGGTATCACAATACCTGACTTCAAACTCTACTACAAAGCCACAGTAATAAAAACAGCATGGTATTGGCACAAAAACAGACACATAGACCAATGGAGCAGAATAGAATACTCAGAAATAGACCCACGTGCTTACAGTCAATTGATTTTTGACAAAGCCAAAAATATACCCTGGAAAAAAGATAGCCTCTTTAACAAATGGTGTTGGCAAAACTGGTTAACCATATGCAGGAAAATGGAAATAAACCCCACTTTCTCACCCTGCACAAGAGTCAACTCAAGGTGGATCAAAGACTTGGAAGTTAGGCCAGAGACCTTGCAGCTACTTGAAGAGGGCATAGGACCAACACTTCAACACATAGCACAGGTAAAAACTTTCTCAACAAGACCCCAAAGCACAAGCAACTCAAAGGAAGATCAATACATGGGATTGCATTAAACTGAAGATCTTCTGTGCAACAAAGGAAACTATCAAGAATAGAGGTCTAATATCTAGGATATACAAGAGAACTCAAGAAAATCACAGCTAAGAAAACAAACAACCCAATCAAAAAATGGGCAAAGGATCTAAATAGACACTTCTCAAAAGAAGAAATACAAATGGCCAATAAATGTATGAGGAAATGTTCCACATCATTAGCAATCAGAGAGATGCAAATCAAAACTACCTTGAGATTTTATCTAACTCCAATCAGAATGGCTATCATAAAAAACACGAACAACAAATGTTGGTGAGGGTGTGGAAAAGTGGGAACCCTAATACATTGTTGGTGGGATTTAAGATTAGTGCAACCACTTTGGAAAACAGTATGGGGGAATCCTCAGACGAATGGGAACGAACCTACCATATGATCCAGCAATACCACTTCTGGGTATCTACCCAAAAGAATGGAAACCAAACTATCAGACCGACGCATGTGTATCTATGTTTATACCCGCACAGTTCACAATTGCCAAACTTTGGAAGCAGCCAAGATGTCCATCAACAGATGAATGGATTACAAAACTATGGGACTTGTACACAATGGAATTTTACTCATCCATAAAGAAGAACAAAATCATGTTATTTGCCGGGAAATGGATGCAACTGGAAAACATTATGCTAAGTGAGATAAGTCAGTCATAAAAAGTAAAATATCAGATTCTCTCCCTAATATGAGGATGCTAGGGAGAAGATGGGGCATAAGAGGGTCTCCAGATGAAAAAGGAGAAACCCTCAATAAGCAAAGAAGTTGACTTAACCAAAGGGGATGGGCAGGTGGGGGGAACACCGTAATGCACAGGATGTACTTTCACAAATATATCAAGGTCAATCACTAAACTGAACTTGAGAAGGAGGGAGGACGAGGGAGTGGGGTGGGAATTGGGGAAGGGGTTAAATGAGAAATGTGTGCACATATGACTTTATCTGCTTTTCTAACAAGTTCCCAATGATGCCAGTGCTACTGTCCAGAGATCACACTTTGGGAATCACTGTCTAACTATGGAAGGTCAAGCTAAGAAATCTGTCAGCTTTATATTATGCCTATATTCTTGTTTAAAGAGCAAAAGTATAGATTTAAAAAGAGAAGTTTAAATGCCCTCTTCCTCATAATTTGTTTTGTCATTACTTCCACAATATGTCCCTTTGCTTTCTCCATGATTTCATTGGGATACTTTAAAATCAGTATTTACTGGTTAAACAGGTGTACTCATTTATTGCTGGTGGTGGCGTAACTTACTTCTGAAGAACAATAAAGAAACAAATAAAGATTTTCATATCATTAAAAATAATAATTGCACTTTTAGGAATAGTGAGAAGGAAAACTGTATGTACACAAAGATGTTGAAGTTTTATTGTTTTAATTTATAGTAGCCATAAATAAGAAACTGTATAAATGCCCAACTATATGGAACAACTTAAATTATGGTTCTGTAAAAACAATATACTATTATGTAATCATTAACATAATGATTATAATGTAGAAACATGAAAATAATTATAATATCAAATACAGATTAATGCTGAAACAAAGATGAATTCACATATAAGTGAAGCTGCAAAAATTAAAACAGATGTTTTATGGTGGTTGTTGTATTTCTGTTTTATTTTATTTACTGGTTATTAGGAAATTATTTCTCAGCATTAAACCTGCTAATCTGTATTGATCTGCAGTGCTGGGACTGTGACTCTTGTAAATCTCATTTCTGCTCTGCCAGGTGCTCTTTTAGGGTCTACCACTAGAGGGCATGAGAGGGCGACCTGTGGCTGGCAGAGAAGAAAGAACTTGAATGTTTCTAGTTTTTCTTCATCATTTCAACAATGATTCTTTATCCCAGCAATGGCATTTGGCTATGGGGTATAGTTTTTTCCTACATACCCAGAGCCAGAATCATTACACCTCCGCAGATGCTCGTCCCTGATGGCTGGCACCCTATTTTTAGAGATCTGAACCCCTAGTTCCCTGAGACGATTCTTCCAAGGTGTGTGTGTTTTTTTTTATCATTCCAACATTTTTCCTTTGTTCCCAATGTCCTGGAAACCCTAACCCCTACCACTGGCATACCTCCGTGTCCTCACTTTGCCTTTTTGGTTCTCTACTACCTGATTTACAATTCTCTTTATTAATTTGTGTCAATTAAAACATTTGGTGTATATCTTCCTCCCAAGTGGACTTTGATAAACTTTTCTTTTTATTGTATTGTTTTTAAATTTAAAAAGAAAACACATCTCACTGATAATAGGCTGCTAAATGAGAAATAATTGAAAGAAACTATAAATATTTAACTGCAAAGCTTTTCTTTTCTGGGGGGAAACCCTGATACTTACATCACTTTGCCTTATGTCAGATAACAATATAAAGCACTTTTGATCCTCTACAGATTCATTTGAGCATTTTTATGAATTTTCAAAGTAACTCATGGACCTGGTCTGGAATTTCATGTCATCAAATGGCACCTAAACACATTAGTCTGCAGCTTTGTTTATTCAACAAATACTTACAGAGCCCTCTATTTGGGCCAAATTATGCTCTGTAATGGGATACAAATCTCTAACCTATAAGAAACCAGTAGTTAAGAGATCATGTGATAAGTGCAGCGAGAGAAATTGTCCCAGGCTTCTATGGGAACAAAAAGCATCTTTTGTTTGCTCAGACCACTTTCTCTGATACTTATTGCTTCAACAATAGTGAGAAGATTTTAGCTGAATGGAAAAGGAGCAAAAAAGCATTCTAGGAAAGGTCTCCCACAGGCACAGGGCATGGAGGTATGAAAAATTATAGCATACTTGAAGATGCACAAATAGTGTATGGCAGGAACAGGGTTAGCATGTAGCAAAGAGACGGGACTGGTTTCTTTGGTGAAGGAATTTGGAGCCATTATTGGATTTTTAGACAATGGTCTTGATAGGATACTTGCAGCCTAGCATGGGTTTTGACAATTGGCACATTGAGAGTAGTCCATTGCCTGCTGTCAGTGTAAGTGGGGTATGTCCCTGGCTCGTTCTTTCACTGCCTTTCATCTACCCACAACTACAATCCATCTTTGCTTGCTCTGTATTGATTGCTGCTTGATGTCTTCAAATCCTTGTTTACTCTGGCCTTAATACTTTGACATCTCTATTGATTACATTTTCTGTGCCTCAAACCTCTCCCACTTCTTTCCTCTTGTGGCTTGCCTCATATTCTATGGTGCTCTGCTTATTCTGGGAATGACTGCTTCTATTTGAGCTATTCATTTTGGTCCTGTCTTGTGCTCCTTGATACTGGACTTGATCTTGATCCCAGACACTCTGCTGAACGTATAGCAGAGAGTTAGATGTGGAAATTGTATAGAATTTGTAATTAAACAGACCTGAGGTTGCTTATTAATAGCTTGGGGAACAGTGTATAATATAGAAGTTGAGTTGGTCCATGCACCATTTTTCCCAGCACAGTCATATTTTATTTATTGGGAAACGAGTTAAATATCAAGTACACTCTATAGGAGATGAATGCTAGAGATAGAATTAAGCATTGGTAAAAACCCTCTCCCAATTGTCTTTTGTTTGCCTACAGCTTCATATCTCTAGCTTATGCCAGTTTTTCTTTTATTCATCCTTCCAAAATTCTCTTCTATCTCTTTGCAGTTGATATCCAAAATGTTTAGCTTTTTCTGGTTTCTGTTTTATCCTTGATCCCCATCTGGCCTGCTATATTCTGGCACAGGGATTCTTTTAGGATGTTTTTGTGGTAATAATATTCTTGTGACCTGAAACTGTAGCCAGATATCTTGATTATATTTTGAATGTGATATTAGGAAGTATGAGAGGAATAAGGTAGGGTACAGGTGGAATTAAAGGTTGTTGTATACAAATTTTAGTGGATACAATTGGTTATGTAAGAAGCTCAGAAAAATAAGGGTCACATCACACAAAAATCAACTCGAGAGGATCAAAGACCTAGAAATTCAACCAGAAACTTTGCAATTATTAGAGGAAAACATAGGACCAAAATAAAGACTGTGGTAGAGACTTCCTCAATAAGACACTGAATGCTTAAGAAATAAAAACAAGAATCAACATATAAGATACCATCAAGTTAAAAAGCTTCTGTATAGGAAAGGAAACAATAGCGTCTGAAGAGAGAGCCTACAGAATCGGAGAAAAAATCTCTGCCAGCTACTCCTCTGATAGAGCACTAACATGTAGACTATATAAATAACTCAAAAAAACTTAACACCAAAAAAACAAACAGCCTAATTAAAAAATGGACAACAGAACTGAATAGACACTTTTCAAAAGAAATGCAAATGGCCAACAAATATATGAAAAAATTCAACATCATTAGCAATCAGGGAAATACAAATCAAAACTACACTGAGATTCCATCTAACTCCAATTAGAATGGTAATCATAAAGAACACAAACAATAATATATTCTACAAGTATGTTGGTAAATAGGAACTCTTATACACTGTCAGTTGGATTGTAAATTAGTACAATCACTATGAAGATCAACATGGAGGCTCCTCAAAAGACTAGGAATAGAACTACTATACGACCCAAATGTACCACACCTCTATATCTTGCCAAAAGAACTAAACTTAGAATAATATAGTGATACATGCATACCCATTTTTATAGCAGCACAATTCACAACAGCCAAATTATAGGACCAACTTAGGTATCTGTCAACAGATGAATAAATAAAGACAATGTGCTCTATACACACAGCAGAATTTTACTCAGCCATAAAGAACAAAATTATGTCATTTGCAGGAAAATGGATGGACCAAGAGAATATTATGCTATGAGATAAGACACTCTCAGAAAGTCAAGGGTCATATTTTTTTCATATATGAAAGATAGAGAGAAAATAGGAAAACAGGGACTTCAGTTAAATAAGGAAAGAAGACCAGAACAGTGGAAGAGGATTAAGAGAGGGGCATAGGGAGGGATAAGCAAGGCTTGAGGATAATAACAACAGCTCAAATAATGTCCATATATGAAAGTATCACTATCAAACTCACTAACATGTACAGGGAAGAAGGAGAGGAAGTGGGGTGACACACAGAGGGAAATACACCAAGTGATGTGTGCATGTATGAATGTATCATTTTGAGTCTCACTATGATGTGTGATTACAATGCACCAATAAAAGTATAAAAATTATGGGCTAGAAGTAGGAATTATATTTAGGAGACCCAGGCTAATGGGAATTATCTGAAACTATAGATGAGACAGAAACTATATAAGATGATAAATGCACAAGACACAGAGACTTAGGCATGAGAAACAGAGGCACCAATGTTTAAAGGGCATTGAAGAAATTATGAGTCCACTTGCACATGATGGAATCCAGAAAGAATAACATTTTAGGAAAAATTACCACTCTAAGTGCTACACCCATATTAAAGCAATGCAAAGTACACAACCCACTCTCTTAGATTGTATAACCTCTAAATTTAGGCCAGCACAAATGGTATATGAATGAAAAACACATAATGTGTTATAAGAATTAAAAAAGGAAAATCCTAGAATGTTCTTTATGCAGGCTGATTTATGGTCACCTGACCAGGGATTCAAATTGAGAGAGAGAGTCTAGCTAATAGAATGTGCTTCCTTGTTCTTGTCATCAACTGATATCCTGCTAAGGTACAAATTCACAATCCCCAAAGATGAATCCTCAGGCTTTCCTAGCTTCTTTGGCAACAAATACTTCCCAGCATATATGGCCTTATAGAATTCTTAAGGACAAAGTAGGTACAAAACCCTGGTGCCACTTCGTTTCATATTTGAAAATTTTGAAAGAAAGAAATATGCCAGAGTATCATAATGAGCATCATGAGTTGTAAACATTTATATCACCAGCTATCTGGGAGACTTCATTAACAAAACATTCTAACTATACTTCACTGTTTTTTAGAGGATACCAAATTAACAGCTCATAGAATTGGTGTGACCATTGTACCTAGTATTCAGAAAATTTTCCTAAGTTAGGGTAACCAATTGGCTTGGTATGCCCAGAAATAAGGAGGTTCTTAGACACAAGATTTTCTGTTTTAAAACTAGGAACATTCTAGATAAACAAAGAAAAGTTGATCACTTCACTATGATGCTCTTGTGGGTACTCAAACATGCCTAGATGGTACTCTAGTTAGGGAAGTGTATTGTTATTTCAACACCTAAATCCTGTAAGTATTGATCATTTGTTCTCATTGGGTGGGGAGGGTTGTTCCTAGTGCTATGTCATAGAGCTCTTTCCTTTGCTGTATAGTGCTCTAGAGTATTACCTATAACTTGGATTACATAAGGAATCTTTAGCAAAATTACCTTATTTAGTATACATGGGAGAGTCAGTAAATATTTATTTATTTGCATAATAAACATTTAGTAAATACTTATTATACTCTATGTACTTTTTTCATGATTTTTTCTCTTTATTGGTGCATTGTAATCATATATCTCTATGTACTTTTATAGGCCCCAGATACAGCAGCAAACAAGACAAAGATTCTATCCTTGTGGCATACAAATAAAACTATAATAAAGGATCAGGAAGTGAGAAGGTCTATGAAATAATTAATCTGCTTAAGATGCCAGAGATTAATAGGAGAGTTATGTGATCAAGGAAGTATTCTTTGTGGAAATGACATTTAAGTAAACATATACTTGATTGAAGTGCAAAAACCACACAAAGAACAAGAAAAATAAACTCAAGAAGCCTGAAATAGAAATGAGATTTGTTCCATATTTAACATACTTTGCCTCAAAGTAAGCAATATTAGAAAGTCTTATTTACTAACTATACACCTTCTTTCTATTTTATGTTATTCCAGCAATCTAAAATGACTGTGTAATTTTAATAGCAATGCAAGAGACTCCTGAGGAAAGAAGATAATTATAAGTCATAGTTGTAAGAGAGAATTCCCTGGGTCAGATCTCCTTTATATGGTAAAAGAGAAGAAATATCCCAGGTTGTGTTTTGTCCCAGAACTCAGTTAAATAGGAACAAGATCCATCATAGGCCCATGTGTGAACAAGTCTAAGCCCCATGTGGGGACAACGGCAAAAAGACAGGGGGTTCATTTTGCTTAAATGGCAGGTTGGAAATCAGGGAATACATGAAACATTAAACTCAGGAAAGAGATAAAAACAACAGAGATTTAAACAGAATAGGCAAGTCAGAAGAGAGATCCTTAAGCTATACTTTGCAGAGTTCTTTTTATGCTGGCATCTGGGCGTTTCCTCTCTCTCTGTCTCTCTCTCTCTCTCTCTCTCTCTCTCTCTCTCTCTCTCTCTCTCTCCCTGACATCCATAAGGTAGCTAGTCTGACTTCTTCACATGGCCATATCAGGGCTCTAATTAAAAGGGAGCAGAAGCTACAACATCTCTTAAGGCCATGGCTCCAGAACTTGTATATGACCCTTCTGCCACACTATCAGTAAGAATAAGTCACAAGGCCAGACTTAATTCAAGAGACAGAGAAATAAACTCTACCTTTTGATGCAATGAGTGGCAAAGTCACGTTGTACAGGAAGAGATTGTTGTGAACAACTTTGTAAACAATCCACTGGAGGGTAAGAGATCGCTTACCTAAATACAATCTCTTTATTTCTTTTTCTTTTGGGAGGGGATACTGGGGATTGAACCCAGGGGTGCTCTATCACTGAGTTATTCCATCAACCATTTTTATTTTATTTTGAGTAGAGTCTTGTTAAATTGCATGGGCTGCCTCAAACTTGCAATCCTCCTGCCTTGGCCTCCTGAGTAGCTGGAGTTATGGGCCTACATCATGCCCAGCTTTATTCTTCTTTTCTACTTCCTTCTTTCAAGGAACTAAATAAGATCTAATCCCAGACTTCTTTCTCCCATTTTTTTCTGGCACTCCCTTATAAGAAATAGGACCAGGGCTGTCTTGTTCTCTCTATTGCCTTCTACCACTCAGCTGTTTGGGAAAGCTAAGGCTCTCTCTTCCTTCCATTGAGCATTCAACCAATCAAGAGATACCATCCATTTAGACAGTGTGAAGATCAGAGAGAGGGAGAAAGGAGAGACACATGCTCCTGCACCACTCACTAATGGAGGCCAACTTTTGCATAGCAAACACTTATCCAATGAATGAAAGGATGTTTCTAAGGTGTTCTTCATATTATGTTCTCATGAGCATAGTTTCCTTAGGAACCTCACAGAGAAGTGAATTATCTAATTATACATGAGGACAGAATTCTAGTTTTCTTGGTCTACTTGACTATGCCTTGCAATAAAAAAGCCTTGCCCTCATTTTTCACAAAATAAATGAGGTCTCCTTTGTAACACCTCTCCTGACCATCTCCTCCTCCCCACTTAAGCCTACACACTACCTGCTCCTCATCCTCTATCTGTATAACTTGTGCACCTCTTATACTATGTTGTACTTGTTTCATCTGTGTGTCTTCTTCCCTAATATGTTATAAGGCCTCCAATTCATGTAAACCTGTGAATGCTAGCTACACAATGATTTGCACAGAGTAGGAGTTCTAGAAATACTTGTGAACTAGAACTGAGTTAATTTATTATAATAGTGATATACTTCCAGATCTTCAAGCCACAAACTCATAGATATGCTAATGCAGCTCAAGGTATCTTCCTATACAAAGAGAACTTGGGCAACATCGCTGGTTTTGAATAAACTAACCAAGGAAGGAAAATTTCCTGGGATATATTCCCCAGATACTACAATTCTCAATTTTCCTTTTACTGGAACATTTTTTTCTTTCTCTGGTATACATACGTGGGAGGTGTGGTAGATGTGCAAAATGAGGGATAAACTTTGTGATTAATAAATTCTTAATACAAATAAGAACTCTATGCCCACTAGTGATTTGTCCTAAACTTTTCCTTTCTGACCCATGAGTTTATAAGGAGATATATTGTTTAACCTAGCAAAGGGTATTTCCTGATTAATCTAATTTAAAAGTTTATACACTTAAAACTGAAAAAGAAGCATGCAGCCATTGAGAATCGAAATATCTCTTCTGGTGTTACTTCCAACTTTTCCATCAGTGAAAATTATCATCAAATTGGAAATGATAGAAGAAAACTCATTAAGAGGGACTTGGATCATAAGACAAGTTAAAAAGTGAGAGCCACGTTAAATGAGCTTGTGTATACAGGCCCTAAATAATTTGGTGCAGTAGAGGGGAGATAAGGAGTATGAGAAAGGGAAGAAATATTTATGGGATTCTTTATTCTAGGATGTGTCTCATCTGAATATGGTCCATGGACCAGCAACATCAGCATCATCTGCAAGCTTTTTAGAAACAGAATCTCAGGGTTATCCTAAACCTGTTGTGTTGAAATTTACATTTTTAAAAGATTTTGGGTAATCTCACATACATGTTAAATTTTAAAACACTGGTCTAGGTCCCATGTTAAATGATATGTATTGTCTTATCTAGACTTTGTAAAACTTTGTGGAGTAAATTTTATTATAGATGAAGAAACTAAAATTCAAGTGACTTGGCTCGTGTCAGAATTATTAGATAGTGACACCAATATGTAAAACCTTTTGGAATCTAGCATTACAAAGTCCACGCTAAAACTGGGACTTTGGCATATATGCTTTCTACCACAAATAATGTATAGATATGAACAGGTAATATCCTCTAGTTATTGCTATTTTTTGAGAAACAGGAAAAAGTATCGAAATTCCATACACATTTTTCAAGAAGGAAGCAAATGTCAATCCCTAAGCCTACAGAATGAAAAGTTTAAATATCCATTAAGAAAAAGCTGTCTGGGAGGCTGATTCCGGAGTATCCGGGTTTATAGCCAGCCTCAGCTACCTAGTGAGGCACTCTGCAACTTAGTGAGACCCTGTTTCAAAATAAAGAACAAAAAATAGGGCTGGGGGTATAGCTTGAAGGTGAATGTCCCTGGGTTCAGTGCCCAGTACCGCAAAAAAAAAAAAAAAAAAAAAAGGTGGGAAGGACTGCAAAATTCTAAGTTCAATTCATTTGATGTTTATTGAGCATGCAGTGTGTTTTCCAGGCATAAATCTAGGTACCTGCTATACATTTTTGAGCAAAACAGGCCAGGATTTCTGAACTTGTGAGTTTACATGGCAGGGGACCCATAAATAATAGAATAGATAAGTACATCTAATAGTAAATCATTAAAAGGAATTATTTTATGGAAGGAAAATTGCAAAAGGATTAGAAATATAGGAAGAGAGAGGTGCAGTGTGCAATATGATGTAGGATAGAAGTGATGGGCATCATTGGAGGATTAAGTTCTGAGAAAAGGTTCGAAAGAATTGGAGAGGAATGGATGGCATTAATGGATCCTGCCAAGCAGATATCTGGAACAAGAATGTTACAGGCACAGGGACAAGAGTCAAGAGCCTGATGTGAAGGCATATTCCAAGGACAGCAAGTAAATTAGTGTGGATGTAGCAGAAGCAGCAGTAGGAAAGAACGTCACCTATGTAGGAGGGGATGATCATGTCGGCACTAGTGGGCCATTATGAGGACTTTGTATTGCACTCTGAGTGAAATGTGGAGCCATAAACAGATTTTTAATAGAGGAATGACATGATCTGACTTCAGTTTTTAAAAGTTAACACTAGATGCTGTGTTGAAACCAGATCACGAGGGGTAAGGATAAAAGCAAGGGAAGGGGGTGCATTATATACAGTAAGGTTGCATCTTATGCAGGATTAAATTTTAAAGTTAAAAGCTTTGGATCTTTTCACTGCTTTGTCAAGAGAATGCAGATACATTGGATGCTTGTGTTTAAGAATCATGCTGTATGAAAAATTTTAAAAACTGTTTTGTGAGAGATTTAATTTTCTCATTATGATCCTAAATGACCAATGAGAAGAAGTTGTAGGAAGATGGAGTTCAGATTATTCCAGGATTTCTACACAGTAAAAACTTGTCTGACACTAAGTGTCACATACAAGTATGGACTTATCTACATGACAGTGTGACAGTGGCTGCTTTTAATGGAAATTTAGGCATGGCCTTTCTGATTCCTTCCAACCTTGCAATTCTTACATCGTAATCCATGCCAAATAAATTTATCTCCAGAGTTCTAACTAGGGCAGGGCCAAACATGATTTGCTGTAGAATATTGTGCAATAGTTTTCCAGCCATTAATTGAAAGCTACCTCCTCCTTAGAAAATACGCACTTACTTCCAGCCCTAGGATGATGAGTTTGTCCAAAGTCACAGGACAACTATTAAATATAAACAGATAGCCAAGATCAAGGATAGAGATCTCATAATCCCAGTCGCCTTTGTGTAAGGGGATGGCATTGTTCCCCATTCCTACTTTGCCCTTTTCTTCTCACTCTACCTCTGTGTTTGCTTGACTAGTATCATAATGTCTTTATAGCTCAGATGGAGAAATTGTGGATTGCTAGCATATTGTGTTCAAAGGGTGAATTCATGAATTGTTCATTGATGGATCCTGTCAACATGAAGAACGTTCCTAATGGCATGCCTATGGGTTCTGGATCTGCTCATATATTTTACAACGGCAGAAGTACATACATAGATAGTACATTTCAACCTTTACTTGCTGCCAGGAACACAATCATTTTCCTAGCCATTCAACCTCAAATATGAGCCCTACCCGATATATCCAACTATCCTCTGAACAACTGCAAACATAGTCTCTGCTTTCAAATGATAAAAGTGCTAAATACAAATGTTGTTAGTATTTGATAAAAATACAAATGTTGTTTGCTGGTTTCAGAGACCATGATTCCCAGGGGATGTCCATTTCCTCATGAGTTCTGGACTATCCTGTGCAGGTACTAGTTCTCCTCATTCTACATCCATGTACTTAATGATATATTTAACCATTATGAACATACCTCATATACAGCGGTGAATAAAAGCCAGGAGCCAATGACTACTAACATCCAAATATTACAATGGTGAGTGAGAAAAATAACTCCATAGCTGTCATCTCTCCATGATCACTTACCATTGGAATGCCTTGAACCAGCATGTTAGGAGGACAGGGTTGCTTTTTGTTTGGTTGGTTTTTTTGTTTTGTTTTGTTTTTACCAAGTAGGATGATTCAACTCAACCAAGAGGTCTGAGAATTTGGTAGCATATTTGCTTCTTTCTCCAGAGATACTACCCCATTTATGTCTGACATTTTTTCTTTGATTTTCCTTTCCTCTATATTGTCAGCTTCTCTCCAGTTTTGTTTTGCTTTGTTTGTGGTTTTTTTTCTTTTTGCAAAAGCCAAGTATAGAATGACCCAGTGAAACTGCTCCCAGATTCCTAACTCATAGAATTGGTGAGATAAAAAATGTCTATTGCTTAAAGTTGCTAAGTTTGGAAGTAATCTGTCGCACAACAATAGATTACTAATACTTTGGTATGTCAGATGGCCCAATTTGCTTAAGTGAATCACCTAGGAGAAGAATAAATCATGAAGTTAAAAATAAAGTCTGTCAACACATCTTGGGATATCTTGAATGCCATGCTAAGGGGTCTAGAATTTGTCTTATAGAGCAATGAAGGTCCTAGAAGTGTTTTTGAATAGGAGTATTTTCAAAGGAATGCATAATAAAAATTGGGCTAACAAACCTGCATGGGATAAATTCAAAAAAGAAAACATGAAAGTAGGAAAAAATATATCATTCACATAAACATCCCATATCAGTCCCATGTCCTGCCTAATCATAGCAAACCCAGTGTGCACTGTATATGATTTTTTGGAGTCAGTGCCATACATTATTTGTTTTGTTGTTGTTGTTGTTGGTGGTGGTGGTGGTGATAGCGGTGGTGCATTGCAATTACACATCATATTGGGGTGTAGAGCAATAGAAACACACATGCACACAACACTTGGATAACTTCTCAACGAGTCCTGCCCCTTCTCTTTCCTCCTCCCTGTACATGTCTTGCAGATTGGTATTGGTAATTTTGTATACATACATAGCATTATTGTAAAGAGGATACATGCATTTCAGACACTGAGTTAAACTGAGATGGATGGCAGGATTCATGGCCAATTCATTTTTTAATCCTCTGAATCATTTAGCACAGTGCCTTGTACATAGTAAGTACTTGGTAATATGTGAATCATGAATAAAATCCTCCTAAATTTTCTCTACTTCCCTGCAGACAGAATAATACCCTTTCCATAATATTTTGTTCATAAAGCTAATAGACCAAAGCTCAAACCTTACCATTATATTATCTATTATACTTTCTCTCTTTGTCGCTCCCATACAGTGTGAACTCCTTCAGGGCAGTCAGGATAAGCTACATAATTTGTGAAGCTTAAAGCCAAATGAAAATACAGGGGCCCTAATTTCAAAATTATTAAGAGTGTTAAGAGAATGACATGGTGTGAGAGGACTTCTGAGTGGTAGCCTCTGTGTGCACAGGTCACAACTTAGGAATCTGGCCTTGGGGGGCAGTAATTCTGTCTCATGGATTGATTTAGTTCTACTTCCAACCATGGGAATATCTAGTAAATGTCGATTAATTGTGCTGAGTGAACGATGAAGATCAGGAGACTTATATGGAAAGGGAAGGTTTATGTGGGAGAAGTCTAACATAAATGAAGTCCACCCTATTGTGAAGATGGTCTGGTAAAAGCCAGGCACAGTGGCACATGCCTGTAATCCCAGTACTTGGAAGGCTAAGACAAGAGGATCACCGATTCGAGGCCAGCTTCAGCAACTTAGCAAGACCTTGTCTCAAAATATAAGAATAAAAAGGAATATGGGGTAACTCAGAGGTAAAATACCCCTAGGTTCAATCCCTAATACCAGAAATAAAATAAAACAAAACAAATGTAGCCTTTTATGAAACAGTCAGGAGTGCCATCTGCTGTCATCGTCCCCTCTCCTGCATAGCTGCTTACCCTAAGTATCTGTATTGCAGAATTTGCACTGACATATCCTCACCTGGCCCAAAAGCCTTGTTTGTCCTATGACGACTCACACTTTAGGGGACTCTGGCTTTGGTTCAGTTCTTTATTAGATTTCCCTGATGTAATAGCAATGGCAGTGATTTAATATGTAAGAAGCAAACAGCTGAAGGGATTTTATAGGCAGAAACAATGTATTGACTAATAACATAAGACAGTAAGGGTTGGTACTCATAAAATAAACAAGGCTGAGTGATTGAAAAACACGCGGCAGACAAATCCTAGTTAAATTTTTGAAAAATTCAAAAGAGCAGAAAAGTGCATATTGATCACCCTCTCTGAAGGATGGCACAAACCTCAGAGATGAACTATAACCATGAAGAATTGTTTTATCTATTAGATAGACAAGACAATTTATTGAATCTTTTCTTAGCACAGGTGAGTCTCCTACCCACAAAATACAAATATTTGTCTTAATATCTGAACAATGCCTCCCTGAGACACTAAGGAAAAGAAGCTGCTTCAAAGACATTAGTCCTTCCCCCCAGCTTTCCCCTCCTTCCAGGCAAGTTGCAACTGCTGCTGCAGAACTGCAGGAGAAGCTTAGCAATTGTAATGGTGACCCCCAGTGGCAGCTGCTTGCAAGTGAAAGCCTCGCTCAGTCTGCCAGGGAGAGGTTATTGAAATGCTTTCTTTAAGAAGGATATTGGCAATTTTGTTGAACTGTAATAAAACCTAACTGTATGTCGGTTCCAAAAAAATCAATATTCTCTCCTCCACTTTATTGTCACTAGTTAAATACATGGGCTTTCCTTTCGAAAGAGACCCTTTTTAAAGTAAGAAGTACAGTCTCTAGTAGGCCTGCTCAACACTGGTGTAATAGTGCATTTCTTTTCCCTGAGAAAGGTAAAAGTGAGGCCTAATATGAAGTCTGCGTTTGCCCATACCCCTGAGTGTGCTCTGTGCTCTGAAAATCCACCTTAGTGGAAATTTAATAGCCGGTCATTTAATAGCTGGTCCCATTGAACTATAGAAGGTTATGTGTAATGGTTTAGATTTAGAATGTCAACCTAGCACTCAGAGAAACAAGGCAGCAATGTTGGAAGCAGGGCTTGGTTGCTAAGGAGAGGTCCCTTGGAATGTGGCCTTGGGGACTGTATGTGATTCTCTCCTCCCTTTGCTCTTCTCTGCTTCTGGTCTCTGTGATGTAAGACCAGAGCCTTGCACTCCTCCTCTCTCCACTTCCTGCCATCTTGCCCTGAGCTCTGCAGATATCCCTCAAAAATGTGAGCAAAAAAAATCCCTTCCTCTAAGTTGTGTGGTCAATATGTTTTGGATTACAACAGTAAGAGTGTTGACTGGGAGCCGGGCGTGGTGGCGCACGCTTGTAATCCCAGCATTCGGGAGGCTGAGACCGGAGGATCCGGGTTCGAGGCCAGCCTCAGCTACCTAGTGAGGCACTCCGCAACTTAGTGAGACTCGGTTTCAAAATAAAGAATAAAAAATGGGGCTGGGGGTGTAGCTCGGAGGTAGAATGCCCCTGAGTTCAATCCCCAG
>PVLC010017698.1:0-33324 GCA_004027655.1 Graphiurus murinus
AAAAAAAAAAAAAAAAAAAAAAAAAAAAAAAAAAAAAAAAAAAGATAATACAAGCTGGGCATGTTGGCGCACACTTTTAATCTCAGTACTTGGGAAGCTGAGACAGGAAGATCACAGGTTCGCAGCCAGCCTCAGCTACTTAGTGAGGGCGTTTGCAATTTAGTGAGATCCTGTTTCAAAAATAAAGAATAAAAAATAGGGCTGAGGTGAGCTGGGCGTGGTGGCGCACGCTTGTAATCCCAGCATTCGGGAGGCTGAGACCAGAGGATCCGGGTTCATGCCCAGCCTCAGCTACCTAGTGAGGCACTCCGCAACTTAGTGAGACTCGGTTTCAAAATAAAGAATAAAGAATAAAAAATAGGGCTGGGGGTATAGCTCGGAGGTAGAATGCCCCTGAGTTCAATCCCCAGTACCGCAAAAAAAAAAAAAAAAAAAAAAAAAAAAAAAAAAAAATATATATATATATATATATATATATATATATATATATATATATATAGGGCTGAGGTGTAGCTTGGAGGTAGAATGTCCCTGGGTTCAATCATCCTCAGTATCACACACAGAAAAATATAATACAGAGAATGCACGTATCCTCCAATTTCCCCATTATTATCTTACATTAGTATGGTACATTTGCAACCATTGTTCCTACATCATTATTATTAGTAGTATTGTTGTTATTTTACTTGTATTGGGGATTGAATTCAGGGGCACACTAACACTGATCTACACTCCCAGCCCCCTCCCCCCTTTTTTTATCAGTTCTGAGGATTGAATCCAGAGGCATACTGCCACTAAGCTATACCATACCCCAGCCCATTTATTTATTTAGTTAGTTATTTTAGTACTGGGGATTGAACCTAGAGGTATTCTATCTCCAAATTATACCCCTAGTTCGATTTTATTTCCTATTTGGAAACAGGGTCTTCACTAAGTTTTACAGGCTGGCTATGAACCTGTGATACTACTGTCTCAGCCTCCCAAGTACTGAGATTACAAGAGTGTGCTACCATGCCTAGCTCTACCTCAGCCCTTTTATTTTATTATATATATTTTTGGTATTGGAGATTGAACCCAGGGGCATTCTACCTCCAAACTACAACCCTAGTCCTATTTTATTTTTATTTTGAAACAGGGTCTTGCTAAGTTGATGAGAATCTCACTACTTACTAAGGCTGTCCTTAAACCTGCCATCCTCCTGTCTGATTCTCCCCGGTACTGGGATCACAGGCATGTGCCACCACACCAAGCTAACCCAGCCGTGTGTGTGTGTGTGTGTGTGTGTGTGTGTGTGTGTGTGTTAATTGGGATTGAACCCAGGGACATTCTACCTCTGAGCTACACCCCCAGCCCTATTTTTTATTCTTTATTTTGAAACAG
Source organism: Graphiurus murinus (assembly GCA_004027655.1). Taxonomy (NCBI): domain Eukaryota; kingdom Metazoa; phylum Chordata; class Mammalia; order Rodentia; family Gliridae; genus Graphiurus; species Graphiurus murinus. The sequence goes on from PVLC010017698.1 coordinate 1,381, forward strand.
GGTCTCACTAAGTTGCAGAGGGCCTCGCTAAGTAGCTGAGGCTGGCCGCGAACCTTCGATTATCCTGTCTCAGCCTTCCAAGTATTGGGATTACAAACGTGCGCTAACAGGCCCGGCTAACCCAGCCCTTTTAATTACGTGTGTGTTGCTAGGGATTGAACCAAAGGCTTTCTACCTCTGAACTATATATACCCCCAGCGGGCGTGTGTGTGTGTGTGTGTGTGTGTGTGTGTGTGTGTGTGTGTGTGTGTGTGTGTGTGTGTGCTGGGCACGGTGGTACACGCTTGTAATCCCAGTACTTGGGAGGCTGAGACGGGAGGATGACAGGTTCGCGGCCAGCCTCAGCAACCTTGTGAGGCCTTCCGCAACTTAGACCCTGTCTCAAAACAAACAAACAAACAAACCAGGCTGGGGGTGTAGCTCCGAGGTAGAATTACCCTGAGTTCAATCACCAGTACCACAAAAAAGAAAAAAAAGGGGGGGGGCGGGAGTGTAGCTCGGTGGTAGAATGTCCCTGGGTTCAGTCCCCAAGTACCAAAAAGAGAGGGAGGGAGGGAGAAAGAGCGCGCGCGCTCAATTAAGGGTATCATATAGTAAAAAGATCGAGGTAAAAACGAAAAAAGAACCCAAGGAACTTGAGAGTTTCCATACAAACGTCAAATTTAGTCCAGGAGACCTCGCCCATTCTGATTTTCTATTGGTTAAGCTTACCATCAATCGCATTTGTAAATATACTGGGGAACGGAAGCACGTTAAGGGGTGGGATTTTCCTGTCGCCATTGCTAGGGTCGATGAGAACAAGTTTTCTAATAGGCTAAAACCTCCTTCTCCCGCCTTCCCACATCGGTTGCTAGGGGGTGGGACTCCCAGGGTCTTGGGAAGAATATGCACTCGAAGCCCCGCCTGCCATATTGGCCGGTAGGGGCGGGCCTTGTACCGGATTGGCTGCTGCGGCTGCCTGTCAGGGGTTAGTTGCTGGGGAGAGGCACGTGACAAGGAGGCGGCGTAAGGCAACCATGGCGGGAGGAATCAAAGTGGCGGTCTCCCGGGCAGTTTGTCCCGGGTCCTGGGGCTGGGGGGCCGGGGGCTGTGGGGCAGTGCGGCTCCTCTTGGTCCTCTCCGGCTGCTGGGTCTGCGGCTCAGGTACCACCCGGGCAGCAGCTGCCTAGGGGGCGGGTGCCGGTGGGTTTCTTTTTGGAAAAGTGGGGCTTGTCCCTCGGGTGCGGGCCGTTACTTTATGGAGGGGCGGTGACTGCGGAGGACCACTGGGTGCGGAGGAACTAGCTAGATCAGCTAGTGGGCGTCGGGACTGAGGGGTTAGGGTCCTGGGCGGGTCTGGGGGAGCTCCCTAAGAGTGAGGAGGAGCCTGGAGCGTTTTGGCTGACACAGGAAGAGAGGGAGGCCTGGGCGGGGTGACAAATGGTCTTGGGGGCTGCGTCGAGTTGCTGGGGTCTCCTCAAGTTTCTAGGTTAGAAGGAAGAAAATCCAGGGACCCTTCGGGCAGGCGGAGCTGCCTTGGGAAAGGGAGCATCTTATTCATTCAGCAAATAAGCAAACACTTCAGCGTATGCTCAGTCAGGACCGAGAGCCAAATAGATTGAGTTCACAGAAATTCATTATCTGTTTTAAGGCTCTGGGCCCTATCAGCCCTATAGAACGGGGTCATTATACTCCAGTCCCGAAAAAAGTTACGAGTGCCATTCAGCATGGAATAGGTTTCTTTGGGACATGTGTTTATTCATTCAAGCACACTTGTTTGGTACCTGCTGCTGGGCAGTTAGCTTGGGACCAGAAAGTTCTGGACCACTTGGATCCAGAAAACGGTGTGTTTGTAGGAAACTTCCTTTTACCTCCTTGTTAAATTCGCGACAGAAAAATTAGCGAGGTTTCCAAGCTTCCACTGGAGGGAGTTGGAACTCAAGGAGAATAAAGATAATCGTATCTTGTGAACGCACATTTTGCTCTTTCACTTCTTTCGGTTCAGGTTCCTATCTCCTGAAGTCGTTTAGGATTATCCTTACTGCTGCGTTAATGTGGTCTCGGCATCCATAGATCTAATTCCAAAGCCCAGCGTTCTTCGGAACACCCTCTCCCCACAGAGGGGAGTAAGTATCTGGGAATATACTTTTCCACAGACAGGGCCTAGAGTAACATTTGAAGGGCTATTTATTATCTGTATGAACTTCTAAAATGAGGTTTGTGTGTTGTGGAGATGAAATGAGAAAAATTTAAGCACTCAATCAGAAGTCCCTTTCTCTTAGAAGTCTGTCTGTCTCTTCCCCCCTTTGGCGGGGGTGCTGGAAATTGAAACCTAAAGTTTCTTTATTGAGGGGAGAACAGGGACTTCTTGGTTTGGAGAAGAGTAACTCTAGGGATGCTATTTCTTCTGTACAGCCTGATAGATTATGTGGATGGCAGCTACAAAAAGCAATCATGTAACAGAACTTTCTGAAATTAAGGTACCCTAAAGTAGAATAGAGTATTAAACTGCTGGGCATGGTGGAGCACACCTGTAATCCCAGTACTTGGAAGGCGGAGACAGGAAAATCTCAGGTTTGAAGCCTGCGATAATTTAGGGAGATCCTGTTTCAAAATAAAAAATTTAAAAAGGGCTGGAGTGTAGCTCAGTTTTAGAATGCCCCTGGGTTCTATCTCTGATACCTCCAAAACAAAAAACAAAACTAAACAAAAAGTAGCTAGTTCTTTCTTCTTGTTCTTTTTTTCTTTTTTTTAGATTGGGAACTGAACCCAGGGGCGTTCTGCCTCTGAGCTACACCCCTAGCCCTATTTTTATTGTTGTTGTTATTGTTTTTGTAGTACTGGAGGTTGAACTCAGGGGCATTCTACCTCTGAGCTATACCTCCAGCCCTATTTTATTGTTTATTTTGAAACTGAGTCTCACCAAATTGCTGAGGCTGTCTGCGAACCTGTGATACGCCTGTCTCAGCCTCCCAAGTACTGGGATTACAAGCATGTGCCACCATGCCCAGCTCTGTTTTTTTTGGTGTGTGTGGCGCCATGGTCATTCTACCTCTTACCTACACCCCCCAATCCTATTTTTATTCTTTATTTTGAAACAGGATCTCACTAAGTTGTGAAGGGCCTCACTAAGTAGCTGAGGCTGGCCGCAAACCTGCAATCCTCATGTCTCAGCCTCCCATGTACTAGGATTTCAGTCATGGACAACCGTGCCTGGCTAGCTAGTTCTTTCTTACTGTATGTTTTTTGAAATATTTTTTTTATAAATATAATACATCTAAAGTATAAAAAGTAGGCCAAAACCTCAGTGTTCATTTCATTCAGAGGCAATCCATTTTAGTTCACTTTCTTCTGTTTTTTTTGTGATACTAGGAATTGGACATGGTGCACTACCACAGCTACATCTCCAGCCTTTAAGAAAAAAAAAATTTGTTTTTTTTTTTGAGACAGTATCTTGCCCAGTTGCTCAGGCTGGCCTTGAACTTGAGGTCTTCTTGCCTTAGCCTCCAAATTGTTATATTACATGTGGGCCATAACCCCTGGCTGGATTACTTCTTGATAGAAATGATAGAGGTTATATAAGAATTAGAAGAAGAGGTGAGGGTATAGACCAATTGTAGAGCACTAGGCTAGCATGCCAAGACCCTGGGTTCAATCCCTAGCACTGCCCAAAAAAAAAAAAAAAAAAAAAAAAGTTATGACTTTTTAGGGTCCCTTTCAGTCTTCACATACTATGAACCATTTTTATTATATTCTGCCTGGTCAATATTGTTGATTGAAAAGTTTGTAATGATTAAAAGTAAATATGAAGCTAGGTGTGGTGGCACACGCCTGTAATCCCAGTGTTGGAGAGGCTGAGACAGGAGAATTGCAGGTTTGAGGACAGCCTCAGCAATGTATTGAGACTTAGTAACCTAGAAGGACCCTGTTTCTTTTTTTTAGTACTGAGGATTGAACCCAGATCCATTCTACCTCTGAATTATATACCCTCAGCCCGATTTTATTTCTTATTTGGAAACAGGGTCTCACTAAGTTGCGGAGGTACTTGCTAAGTTGCCAAGATTGGCTTTGAACCTGTGATCCTCCTGTCTCAGCCTTCCAAGTACTGGGATTACAAGTGTGTGCCTTCACACCCAATTGAGAGACCCCCCTGTTTCCAAACAAAAAATAAAAAAAAAATTGGGAGTATAGCTTAGAGGTAGAATGCCCCTGGATTCAATCCCCAGTGCCATACATACATACACACACACAAGAAAAAGAGAAATATGAAGTTATTAACTAGTGCTGGGGATTGAATCCAAGATTTCATGCATACTAGACAATCTACCACTGAGCTACACTCCCAACCCCTAGTTATTATCTTCGAATAGCTACTTAATAGGTAAATACAATAAGCAAGTTATGATTCACTAAATTCTGTGAAGTTCAGAAGTTGTTTGTTTGTTTTTTTGATATACCACCAGCTTTATTTATTTATTTACTTATTAATTACTGGGGATTGAACCCAGAGTCATTCTACCTCCAAGCTACACTTCAAGCCTGACTTTCTTTTTTTCTTTTTTTTTTGCGGTACTGGGGATTGAACTCAGGGGCATTCTACCTCCGAGCTATATCCCCAGCCTTATTTTTTATTCTTTATTTTGCAACAGGGTCTCACTAAGTTGCGGAGTGCCTCTCTAGGTAGCTGAGGCTGGCCGAGAACCTGGATCCTCCGGTCTCAGCCTCCCAAATGCTGGGATTACAAGCATGCGCCACCACGCCCGGCTCCCTATTTTTTATTCTTTATTTTGAAACCGAGTCTCACTAAGTTGCGGAGTGCCTCCCTAGGTAGCTGAGGCTGGCCTCGAACCCAGATCCTCCGGTCTCAGCCTCCCAAATGCTGGGATTACAAGCGTGCGCCATCACGCCCGGCTCTGACTTTATTTCTTATTTGGAAACAGTCTCAGTAGGTTGCTGAGAGCCTCACTAAATTGCTGAGGCTGGCTTTGAACCTGTGATCCTCCTGTCTCTTTCTCAAATGCTGGGATTACAAGTGTGTGCCATCACACCTGGCTTATTCTTTATTTTGAAACAGGGTCTCACTAAATTGCAGAGGGCCTCATTAAGTTGCTGAGGCTGGCCATGGACCTGCAATCCTCCTGTCTCAGCCTCCCAAGTACTGGGATTACAAGCATGTGCCACCATGCTGGCTAGAAGGTGTTTTTTTATTTTACTTTTTTGGAGGTACTGGGGATTGGACCCAAGGGCATTCTACCTCTGAGCTACACCCTCAGCCCTATTTTATTTTTTAGTTTGAAACAGGGTTTCACGAAGTTGCTGAGGCTGTCTTCAAACCTGTAATCCTCCTATCTCAGCCTCCCAAATTCTGGGATTACAGGTGTGCTACCACTATGCATGACAGAAGGTGTTTTTGTTACTGTTTAATTCTGCTCTTTTTTTTTTTTATTTTTTTTTTTATTTGAGGTACTGGGGATTGAACTCAGGGGCATTCTACCTCCGAGCTATACCCCCAGCCCTATTTTTTATTCTTTATTTTGAAACAGGGTCTCACTAAGTTGCAGAGTACCTCACTAGGTAACTAAGGCTGTCCTCGAACCTGAATCAGCCTCCCAAATGCTGGGATTACAAGCATGCACCACCACGCCCGGCTAAATCTGCTCTTTTAATTTTTTTTTTTTTGCGAACTTTAATTTTTTTTGCCATTCTTTGGACCTAACCCAGGATTTTATGTGTGCTAGGTAAGCACTCTACCACTGAGCACCCCAACCCTAATTTATTCTGCTTTTTAACATGCTAACTCACTTTGAGGAGGGGAAGAAAGGTGACAGATACCGTTTTGCTAGGAGAATCACAAAGTACTTTCAGGGACATTTTGACAACTGTATATATATAAGATCATTTGATTTAGTCTTTTATTTCTAAAAAGTTACAAGTGGAGTCATGATTGTTTCCACAGATTATCCCCTTAGGCTGAATTGGCATATTTTCTTTCTCAATGCATTTCCAAGGATGTGGCTGGCCAAGGTGCTGATTTCTGTTGGTGAATACCGCTGAAGAGGCCTATTTATTTATTTTTACTTATTTACTTAAAATTCTTTTCCTTGAATGGTGTGGAACTCAGGAAAAGAAAAACTAGATTTTATTTTATTTTATTTATTTATTTACTTATTTATGAGTGATACGGGGGATTGAACCCAGGGGTATTCTACCTCTGAGCAGCATCCCCAACCCTATTTTTTTTTTTTTTTTTGAAAAAGGGTCTCATTAGGTTGATAAGGAGTCTTATTGCTGAGGCTGTCCTCCAACCTGGGGTCCTCCTGTCTTAGCCTCCCAGGTACTGAGATTACAGACGTGTGCCACCACACCATGTGAAAAACTAGATTTAAAAAGATGTTAATTCTAAGCCGGGCGTGGTGGCGCACGCCTGTAATCCCAGCATTTGGGAGGCTGAGACCGGAGGATCCAGGTTCGCGGTCAGCCTCAGCTACCTAGTGAGGCACTCCGCAACCTAGTGAGACTCGGTTTCAAAATAAAGAGTAAAAAATAGGGCTGGCAGTGTAGCTCGAAGGTAGAACGCCTCTGAGTTCAATCCCCAGTACCGCAAAAAAAAAAAAAAAAAAAAAAAGATGTTAATTCTAGTATTGCATCTTATAAAACATTTTTTTTATTTCTTTAGGAATATGGCATAGGAAAATTTTAAAGTTAGTTTAAAAATAAGAATGCCTTTCTCAGCACTTTTTCAGTGGTATGTGCTGTTGACACTTTGCCTTACTGCCCTCTTTTTTTTTTTTTGCGATACTGGGGATTGAACTCAGGGGCATTCTACCTCCGAGCTACACCCCCAGCCCTATTTTTTATTCTTTATTTTGAAACCAAGTCTCACTAAGTTGCAGAGTGCCTCACTAGGTAGCTGAGGCTGGCCGCGAACCTGAATCCTCCGGTCTCAGCCTCCCGAATGCTGGGATTACAGGCGTATGCCACCACGCCCCGGCTACTTACTGCCCTCTGGAAAATAACCACTTAAAAGCCAGGCGTGGTGGCACACGCTTATAATCCCAGTACTTGAGAGGCTGAGACTAGAGGATCCTGGTTCACAGCCAGCCTCAGCTACTTAGTGAAGCACTCTGCAAATTAGTGAGACCCTGTTTCAAAATAAAGAATAAAAAATACGACTGGGGGTGTAGCTTGGAGATAGAATGAACCTAGGTTTCACCCCCAGTACCGCAAAAAAAAAAAAAAAAACACTTAAAAAGGTGTAGTGCTAGCTGGGCATGGTGGCGCACGCTTGTAATCCCAGCATTTGGGAGGCTGAGACCAGAGGATCCGGGTTCGTGCCCAGCCTCAGCTACCTAGTGAGGCCCTCCGCAACTTAGTGAGACTCGGTTTCAAAATAAAGAATAAAAAATAGGGCTGGGGGTATAGCTTGGAGGTAGAATGCTCCTGAGTTCAATTCCCAGTACCGCAAAAAAAAAAAAAAAAAAAAAAAAAAGGTGTAGTGCTACAAGACTTGGTGGTGTGGGAAGGAAGAGATTAACAAGTGATTTTATTTTTATTTTTTGGGCAGGTATATGTTTTTACTTGGGGGTTTGTAAATAGACCTATTATTTTAAGAAAACAATAGGTTATTATTTAACTTTTTTCCCTTTAAGTACTTCCTAATGTTTTTGCAGGCCTCAGTGCATTTGTAAATGCAGTATGTTTGTTTATTGTGATGCTTGTGATTGAATCCCAGGGGCATTTTACCTCTGAGCTATACCCTCAGCCCATTTTATTATTTTTTTTGGAAACAGGGTCTCACAAAGTTGCTGAGAGCCTCATGAAGTTGCCGAGGCTGGCTTCAAACCTGTGATTCTCCTGTCTCAGCCTCCCAAGTACTGGGATTACAGGCATGTGCCCCAATGTCTGGCTAAATGAAATATGTGTAGTTTTATATGAAAGCTGGCTGTGGTGGTGCATGCCTCTGATCTCAGTACTTGGGAGGCTGAGACAGGAGGATTGCAGGTCTAAGACCAGTCTCAGCAACTTAGTAAGACTCTTAGTAACCTAGCAATACCCTGTTTCAAAAACAAAAATACAAAGCCAGTACTTGGGAGGCTGAGACAGGAGGATCACAGATTCCAGGACAGCTTCAGCAAGTAGTAAGACTCTCATCAACCTAGTGAGACCCTGTTTCAAAAGAAGAATAAATTAGGGCTGGGGGTGTAGCTCAGAGGTAGAATGTCCCTGGGTTCATCCCCAGTACCATCAAATAAATACCTAAATAAATAATAAGTAAATAAGTTTTACCTGACCTTAATCTAGACTCTCTAGAAGAAAATAAACCTGATCTATATTTGTGGGGGTATTCTTTTAATATATTTGTGGGCTTGTTAGGGAAATAAATGTCAGCAGGACTGTGTGTGTGTGGTACTGGGGATTGAACCCAGAGGTGTGCTACCTATGAACTATACCCCAGCTTCCCATTCCTTCCTTTTTTTGAAACAGTCTAAATTGCTGAGGTGGCCTTGGATTTATGATCCTCCTGCCTCAGTCTCGAAAGCAATGGGATTACAGGTGCGTGCCACCATGCCTGGCTTCAACAGGACTTTGAAAATGTTTCATTTTGTCAGGTGTGGTGTCACACATGTGTAATCCCAGTACTTGGGAGGCCGAGACAGGAGGATCTCAGGTTCACTGCCAGCCTCAAATACTTAAGTGAGGCCCTCCGCAATTTAGTGAGACCCTGTTTCAAAATAAAGAATAAAAAATAGGACTGGGGGTGTGACTCAGAGGTAGAATGCCCCTGGGTTCAATCCCCAGTACTGAAAAAAAAAAAAAAAATTTTATTTTATGAAAGATGGACTTGGGAGAAATCCCAGTTATTATTAGATCAGACCCTAGTGAGAAAGTGATAGCATATCAAGACTGGGATTACAAGTGTGCATCACCACGCCTGGCTTTTTATTCTAGACATTTTGTATCAGTGGAATCATACAGTATGTGGTCTTTTGGGGGGACTGATTTTTTTTTTTTTTTTTGGTACTAGGGATTGAACCCAGGGGCATTTTACCTCTGAGCTATACCCCCAACCCTATTTGATTTTTTATTTTGAAACAAGGTCTAAGTTGGGAAGGGCCTCACTAAGTAGCTGAGGCTATGAACCTGAGATCCTCCTATCTCAGCCTCCCAAGTGCTAGGATTACAAGTGTGCGCCACCATACCCAGTCTACGGGTCTGATTTTTTTAGTTGGTGTAATTTTTTTTTTTTTTTTTTTTTTTTGCGGTACTAGGAATTGAACTCAGGGGCGTTCTACCTCCGAGCTATATCCCCAGCCCTATTTTTTATTTATTTATTATTATTATTATTATTATTATTATTATTATTATTATTATTTTTTTTTTTGCAGTACTGGGGATTGAACTCAGGGGCATTCTACCTCCGAGCTATACCCCCAGCCCTATTTTTTATTCTTTATTTTGAAACCGGGTCTCACTAAGTTGTGGAGTGCCTCACTAGGTAGCTGAGGCTGGCCTCAAACCCGATCCTCCGGTCTCAGCCTCCCAAATGCTGGGATTACAAGCGTGGGCCACCACGCCTGGCTTTCAGTGTAATGTTTTGAAAGTTCATCTCTTATAGCATGTGTCAGTACTTCATTTCTTCTTATGGCTGAATAATATGCCATTGTATGGATATACCACAGTTTGCTTAACCATTCATCAGTTGATGGACATTTGGGGTTTTTCCTCTCCCTGCTTTTTGTTTGTTATGAATAATGCTGCTATGAACATTCATTTACAAGTTCTTGTGTGAACATATGTTTTCAATTCTCTTGGGTATATACCTAGGAGTGGAATTTTATAGTAAGTTAATTTTATGTTTAACTTTTTGAGGAGCTGCCAAACTGTTTTCCAAAGAGGCTGCATATTTTACATTCCTATTATCAGTATATAAGGGTTTTAGTTCCTCCATCTCCTCAACCAACACTTGTTATTGATCTCTTTTTGATTGTAGCTATTCTAGTGGGTGTGAAGTATTTCATTGTGGTTTTTATTTAATTTCCTTAATGAGTATTTGTAAACCTCTTTTCATGTGCTTATTGGACATTTGTATATTTTCTTTGGAGAAATGTCTGCTTACATTCTTTGCTCATTTGAAAAACTGGATCATAGTTGGGCATGGTGGTACATCCCTACCACCATGAGACAGGAGGATAACAGGTTCAAGACCAGCCTCAACAACTTAGACTCTGTTTCAAACTAAAAAATAAAATAGGACTGGAGGTGTTGCTCAGAGGTAGAATGCCCCTGGGTTCAATCTCCAGTACTCCCCACCCACACACAGACCAAAAAAAAAAAAAAAAAAAGGAAAAAAGAAAGAAAAAACTGGGTTATTTTGAGTCATAATAGTTTTTTGGATATTCTGGATATTCTGGATACTAAACTTATTAGACAAATGATTTGTGAGGTTGTCTGTCTCCCTGCCTGCTTTTCCTTCCTTTTTTCCCCCCCTCTCTTTTCTTTTTTTTCATATTAGGAATTGAATCCCAGAGGCATTCTACCTCTGAACTACATTCCTTGTCCTATTTTGTTTTTTATTTTGAAACAGGGTCTCACTAAGTTGCTGAGGACCATGCTAAATTGCTGAGGCTGGCCCCCAACCTATGGTCCTTAAGTCTCAGCTTCCCAAGTACTGGGATTACAGGTGTATGCCATCATACCTGATTCTCTCTTTCCTTTTTTGGTGGTACTGAGGATTGAACTCAGGGATATCATACCTCTGAGTTATACCCCCAGCCTTTTTTATTTTTATTTATTTTATTTGCTGTTTGTTTGTTTATTTATTTATTTTTCAGTACTAGGGATTGAACCCAGGAGAATTCTACTTCTGAGCTATACCCCCAGCCCTATTTTTTATTATTTAGTTTGAAACAGTGTTTCACTAAGTTGTGGAGGGCCTCACTAAGTAGCTGAGGCTGGCCACAAACCTGTGATCCTCCTGTCTCAGCCTCCCAAGTACTGGGATTACAAGCATGGGCCCAGCTTATTTTTTTATTTTGAAACAGGCTCTCCTTAGGTTGATAAGAGTCTGGCTAAATTGCTGATGCTGGTTTCAAATCTGGGATCTTCCTGTCTCAGCCTCCTAAGTGCTGAGATTATAGGTGTGCACCACCACACCTGGCTTCTTTATTGATAGTGTCTTTTGAAGTACAGATATTTTTATTTTCTTTTTCTTTTCTCTCTCTCTTTTAATCTGGGATGAAGCGCACTTTTTATAATTTTGTGAAGTCCAGTTTACCTATGTTCTTTAGTTGCTTATGCTTCAGCATTATATCTAAGAAACCCTTGTCTAATCCAAGGTCATGAAGATTTACACTTATGTTTTCTTCTAAGTCTTATAGTTTTTTGCTAAAAGACTAAATGAAATTTCAAAATTGGTCTTGACTTCACTCCAAAGCCCTTTTAGACTGGTAGGCCTCAGTGCCTTTTTTTGTATATAACTTTGGCTTTCTAAGTTTGGTAGAGGATTTATTTATTTATTTATTTATTTATTTATTTATTTATTTATTGTGGTGCTGGAGATTGAACCAGAGTCATTCTACCTCTGAGCTATACCCCCAGCACTATTTTATTTTTGTATTTGGAAACAGGGTCTCGCTAAGTTGCCGAGAGCCTCACTAAATTGCTGAGGCTGGCTTCCAACCTGCCATCCTCCTATTTCAGCCTCCCAAGTACTGGGATTACAGGCATGTGCCACCACACCTGGCTTAGTTCTTATTATTACTTATTCTGAGTTAATGGCGATTTGTAATATTTATTTATTTGTTTGTTTGTTTATTTATTTTGATACTGGAGATTGAACCCAGGCATTCTATCTCCAAGTTATACTGGGATTACAAGTGTGCGCGCAGCCAGACGTGGTGGCGCACGCTTGGAATCCCAGCATTTGGGAGGCTGAGACTGGAGGATCCGGGTTCGCGGCCAGCCTCAGCTACCTAGTGAGGCCCTCCGCAACTTAGTGAGACCCTGTTTCAAAATAAAGAATAAAAAAAAAAAAAAAATAGGGCTGGGGGTATAGCTCGGAGGTAGAATGCCCCTGAGTTCAATCCCCAGTACCGCAAAAAAAAAAAAAAGTGTGCACCCACTAAATTGCTGAGACTGGCTTTGAACCTGCAATCCTCCTTTCTCAGCCTCCAAAGTACTCAGATTACAAGTGTGCGCCTTGATGCCTGGCCTTATTTGTAATATTTAAATAATTAAATATAGGCTTTGGGTATAGATCAGTGGTAGAGCATTTTGTTAGTGTGCTCCAGGTCCTGGGTTCAATCCTAAGCACACACAAACAAAATTGGACAGAAATGTAGCTCCGCCTCATTCACTCATCTCAGTTTTTTCTTGTTTCTCAGTCTGGCTGGTATTTCTGTTTTTTGTGGTGCTAAGGATTGAACCCAGGGATATTCTGTCTCTGAGCTATACCCCAGCCCTATTTTATTTTTATTTTATTTTATTTTATTTATTTATTTTTTTTTTCGGTACTGGGGATTGAACTCAGGGGCATTCTACCTCTGAGATATACCCCCAGCCCTATTTTTTATTCTTTATTTTGAATACCGAGTCTCACTAAGTTGCGGAGTGCCTCACTAGGTAGCTGAGGCTGGCCGCGAACCCGGATCCTCCGGTCTCAGCCTCCCGAATGCTGGGATTACAAGCGTGCGCCACCACGCCCGGCTCCTATTTTATTTTTAGTTTTGAAACAGATTCTCACTAAGTTGCAGAGAGTCTTGCTAAGTTGTTGAGGCTGGTCTCGAACCTGTGATCCTTTCATTGTAGTCTCCAAAGTACTGGGATTATAGATCTGCACCATCATGCCCAGCATCTGGCTGATATTTTAACCCCAAGTTTAAGAATGTAGTTAGTTTAGCCGGGCATGGTGGTTCACACTTGTAATCCCAGTACTTGGGAGGCTGATACAGGAAGATCACAGGTTCTAGGACAGCCTCAGGAACTTAGACCCTGTTTCCAAATAAAAAATTTTAAAAAAGGTTAGTTTAAATCTTTTTATGAAATGAATTAGTTATTAGCATGTTCTCTTATGCTTAATTTTTTTTCCTTTTTTGCATAAAGCTGAAATTGATATAAATGTAATGATGCTTCAGGAATCTCGAGTTTATAATATGGATACCAGCCAACAATTCTGTTATAGAAATGTGCTTATCCCAAAGTGGCATGATATATGGACACGTATACAGGTAATAATTTGGAATCCCTTCACCAGGGCATCTCAGTTTCCTTAAGTAGCTTATAGTACTATAACCTTGAGCTAAACTTCCTTCCTCCCTTCTTTTCCCAAAGAAACTGCTTCTTTTTCTTCTCTGCTTTTGTAGCATCGTGTACACACATACTCATGTGCATACACATGCCTCTCTTTCTTTCTAAAGGTCTTATGCCTTTTGGGCTTGAAACTGGCATGCCTGTCAGAATGTAAACTCTTTTAACTTGCTGCTCCTATTTTAGTTCTACACAAGATGTTTTATGAACTTCCTAAGTTGAAGTTTACCTTTGCAGAGTGACTTTGGTCTCATTTATTTCATAACACTGTTAAGTCACCTGACGAAACAAGAGTGTCTAGCTGTAATAGTGATTGAACAAAATGAGTCCTTTTGGAAATGTTGCTGCTATCATAAGTAGGGATACTGATAAGGATATTTGTTGTTCACATCAAAAATATAAGATTGGGCTTGTGGTTTTGGGCTTTTAAAAAAATTCTCCTTTTTTATTGTCTGACATAAAAATCATATTCTATCTGGGGCACATAATAACCAACATTTACCCATAATCAGTGATTTGTGACAATGGGTTGAACTTCTCAGCCTGTCATTATAGGAAACATTTTCCGTTTTCTGGGGCTGTTTATGACAGGCAATTTTCTTAATATTCTAGACCCTTGCTTTGTATTATCTCTCATAAATAACTGTATTGATAACTCAGCTTGGGAGTCTTTCTCCCTCCTATGTTCTAGCCTAATAGTAAATTCAGATCATGTTAACAAGACATTTTAACAGTAGCCTCTCTGTACCATGGTCAGTGTTATTTGCCCAATTACGTTTTAGCTGCTGCCTCTGTATATTTCTGATGAGCCTTGTGGAAACTGGCACCATTACTAATTTAGCTATTTAAGGTTTTTTAAAAATTGTGTTTGTGAAAATTCTGCTTCCTTCTTTCTCATCCTGATTTTACTTGTATTACAGATCCGGGTAAATAGTTCCAAACTGGTCCGAGTCACCCAGGTGGACAATGAGGAGAAACTGAAGGAGCTAGAGCAGTTCAGTATCTGGAACTTTTTTTCCTCCTTTTTAAAAGAGAAATTGAATGACACCTATGTTAACGTGGGTCTGTACAGCACAAAAACCTGCCTCAAAGTTGAGATTATAGAGAAGAACACCAAGTACAGTGTCACTGTGACCCGGAGTAAGTTTCACCTCTGTTTTTCTAATGGATTCTATAGTGAGAAAGGACTGAGCTTTGGAGGGTATAATTAGTGAGACAGGGAAGTCAGCCAGGACAACTTCATTTAGGTTCTGATTATAACTCTGAGTATACCTAGTTTCCAATCAGTTAATAAAGATTCCACCCCATATTAGACTCTGTGTGTGTGTTTGTTTACTGGGGATTGAACTCAGGGGCATTCTACCTCTGAGCTCCACCTCCAGCCTTATTTTATTTTTTTAAATTTTGAAACAGGATATCACTAAATTGTAGAGGGCCTCGCTAAGTTGCTAAGGCTGGTCATGAACCTGTGATCCTCCTGTCTCATCCTCTCAAGTACTGGGATTACAGGTGTGCATCATCATGTCCTGCTCTTCAGGCCTAGAATCAAGACTCCACCTCAAGCCATTCTGAGCACCTCCTTGCTATAACTGTGAAGGCTTATTTTCCTTATACTACCAATGGCCTTGAGCCAATATGTTCTAATACTCTTACAGTAAACCAGATATGTTCATACCTTCTAGACATAGGTGACTGTCCTACTGGGTATGGGCCTACATTTGAAGACTCTAAGGTTAAACAATGAAAAGCAAAGAAAGACAAAAGTGAATATTACTAATTCATATGTAAAAAAAAGTATTTGTGGAATCATAAGTGAGATGAAGACTACTATATTTGAAGACTTACTCAGTGGAACCAGTAGAAGTTTTTCCTTCTCTGAAGGTGTCTTGAGGAAGTTTTAGAAAGATGGATTCTGTCGAATTTTCTCTGACTTGGTTTCTCCTTGGTTACTGCCCGGGGTCCTAGGATGTTGTGAGTAGGAGATATGTTTCTAGGTTTTGTTACAAAAAGAGGTTATGTCCTTCCAATTGTCCCAGGGATCCATGATTGTATAGAATTAGCCTGTTTTTTGGTGTTCTTTGTATATTTACTAATCTCTCTTGCTCTTCTGTTTGTGGGCCTTACCTAGACTCAGCTTTTTTTTTTGTCTGTGTTACTGGGGGTTGAACCCAGGGGCATTCTGCCTCTGAGCTATACTCCCAGCCCTATTTTATTTTATTTTTTTAGTTTGAAACAGGGTCTCATTAAATTGCAGAGGGCCTTGCTAAGTTGCTGAGGCTGGCCATGAAGCTGGTATCCTCCTGTCTCAGCCTCCGAAGTACTAGGATCACAGATGTGTGCCACCATACCTGGCTTAGACTCAGCATTGGAATGTAAAAACTCTAGGAGTCTCTGGTATGCCATAAAGGTCCCTCGGTTCTGGGTAAGATGTGTTTGGTAGGTAGGCTTTTCCAGGACAGTGCTGTATGGCAAAGGAAAGTAGATGGTATTGTTGAACAAGAAAAGTAGTCAGAGAACAACACAAAGCCCTGACTCAAAGTTATATGCAAATCTGTTGCTTTCTGTGCTTGTGAGTAGCCTAAGGCTTGAGAGTCAGAGTGGTAGAGACCCCTTGTGGGCAGTGTGTGAAGTGCTGATAGCACTATGTCTGGCTTGATCCAAAGTGAAGCTTATCTTTTTTAAGCCTTAGCATAGTAGCCAAAATAAAAGTATGATCTTTGGGAAAGTACAGGTTAAACAGAGACCTGATTATTCTTTCTCTTTGGAAGGATACCTGGACTTTGTGTGGAATTTACAATGCCATTTAGATAGGCTATTTGCATTTTTTTTTAATTGTAGGTGACCAACAATGCTAAAGCTGTCTTTCATTCTATAATTCCTTAAACTCTTAGGCCCTCTTTTAAGAAAAAAAATCTTTCTTTTTTCAGGATTTGACCCCAAACTCTTCCTCATTTTCCTTCTTGGACTTATGCTATTTTTTTGTGGAGACTTGCTGAGCAGGTAGGTTCCAAGGCTAGTGTACAGCACAAGGCTTGTACCCACACTGCTTGACTTCTGTTGTCAAAATCGCAAGAACTGCCATTCATACCTCCGGGAGCTTTATGGCTAAGATGTTGCCTGCTTGAATATTTTAAAAACACTTCAATGTGTTATCACTTTTTGTTTTTTTCTCATCTGAGTAGTGTTATTAATAATTAAATTCCCATATTAGATAGACTCACCACTAGGTTAAAAGGAATTAGTACTATAAGGTTGACTGTCACACCCTTTCCACTGTTAGAAGTAATATGTTAAGGTCTCATTTTTATAGGGCCATGTATTGATGAGTTTCATGCTATTCAGACATAAGGAGACAAATACCAACTACTTGTTTGTTTCTTTCCTTTTTTACTTAGTAGTTAGAGAATGAAATTGTCATATATAAATATGAAGAAAACACATAAACACTGAGCAAGCATTGAGTGAAGGTAGAATCAGCATTAAACATGCACAGAGTAAAATATGTTTATGGAGTAGAGATGAACCATCAACATTTGGAATTTATTTAATTAATTTTTTTTTTTTTTTTTGCAGTACTAGGGATTGAACCCAGGAACATTTTACCTCTGAGCTACACCCTCAGCCCCATTTTTTATTCTTTATTTTGAAACAGGATCTCACTAAGTTGCAGAGGGCCTCACTAAGTAGCTTAAGTAGCTGAGGCTGGCCACGAACCTTCGATTCTCCTGTCTCAGCCTCCCAAGCACTGGGATTACAAGTGTGTGCCACCACGACTGGCTAACACTTGGAATTTAAAGGTGGCTGATGTGGGTGGTGGAAATTGCTCTTTATTTTTTAGATTCCATGAGAAACTCAGAGAGGGAAGGATAACTGGTAGAAAGAGCCTAGAACCCAACTACTAAAAACAAAACAAAGCCAAAACAAACAAAAAGAAAGAACCTGGAATGGGAGTAGAACCTCTCTGTTCTAGGCCCCATGAAGGATTAATTTGTCCTTTTGGGTAATTAGTTCTGGCTTTTATTCTCTACTTGGGTCATTTTCTTGTGTGTTCTACTTCTGAGCTATATCCCTAGCCCAGTTTTATTTTTTAATTTTGAAACAGAGTCTAACTAAGTTGCTAAGGGCCTCACTAAGTTACTGAGGCTGGCCTTGAGCCTGCAATCCTCCCAAGTACTGGGATTACAGATGTGTGCCACTATGCCCAGCACTTGGACCAAATTCTTGCTCTTTCCTTCTCCCCAGATTACTTGTGCAGTTCCCCAGGAAAAATAAAAAAGATTAAAAAAAAAAATTGGTTTAGAACTGGGCGTGGTGGCGCATGCTTGTAATCCCAGCACTTGGGAGGCTGAGATCGGAGGATCTGGGTTCGCGGCCAGCCTCAGCTACCTACTGAGGTCCTCTGCAACTTAGTGAGACCCTGTTTCCAAATAAAGAAAAAAAAATAGGGCTGGGGCTGTAGCTTGGAGGTAGAATGCCCCCAGGTTCCATCCTCAGTACTGAAAAAAAAAAAAAATTGGTTTAGGATAGAGATTGGGGATGGGAATAGGAGATTAATCAGAGGTTTATTTTTTGGATATATTTGAGGGGAATCTCATTGATACTAATCCTAATAATCTGGAAGTAACTACATGATAACAGTTTCTACAGTTTTCTGATAAATCTTGGGCAAATGCCTGCTGTAATCTTATACTTGTGAAAATCTTTTGGCTGATTTGTTGTCTTAGTTTCAACAGTGCTGTGTTGAAACAATAGTCATGAAATAAATTTTCTCCTTGTAGGAGCCAAATTTTCTACTATTCCACTGGGATGAGTGTGGGAATCATGGCCTCACTACTGGTCATCATTTTTATACTATCCAAGTTTATGCCCAAGGTAAGTAATAGAATCCTCATATGCAGGTAGGATGAGCTTGGATAGCTGGAGGACTGTTTTCTTGGGTAATCTTTGAACATTGAAATTTTGCATTGATAGCTGGTGAGTGAATGTCATTCTTTCTTTGATTCTGAAAGGTACTTTCCATGATGAAACTTGAAGCCCAATTACATGCAAACTCCCCTTTTATTTAAAATCCTGTGCTCAGTGGGAGGTTAAAGTCATTTTCCTGTTTTCTAATTACATAGCCAGGCTTTTAAGTTATTTAGCATCTCATCTTCCCAGTGTTTCTTGCAGACTGTACTCTTATAGATATAAAGGACATCTTTTTAAGAGATGTGTTTTTGTGCATTTTGAGTAGGTTGAATTTTAAGAAAAAAAAATGCAGTTGCATTTTGCTTCTTTTATGTATGGAAAATCTGTTGTAACTTTTTGCTTTCACTTCTACTCTCTGTCTTAGAAAAGCCCCATTTACGTCATCCTGGTGGGAGGCTGGTCCTTTTCTCTGTACCTCATTCAGCTAGTTTTTAAGAATTTACAAGAGATCTGGAGGTGTTACTGGCAGTATCTTTTAAGTAAGTGTTGTTGGTTTTGCTTTCCTTTTTGAAACTTTATAAGCTATTTTAGTTAATTTGACCATGAAAAGCTATTGTCTGCTTACAAGGAGTTAATAATTTATGTCATTTTATTAACTTGTAAAAATCATAGTTTTCTACTTACTTTGAATACCTCTACCATTATCACCTTCTTTTAAGCAAAAAGAAACACCAACAAAGTCTTCTCTTTAGTAGCTTTAGTGTTTCATTTGAGCCAAATAAATTGTGACACTGAAAAGATAGAAACTTAAAGATATGTATGCATGTGTGTGTTTATTTTTCCTAATAATGAAAAAAAGAGTGACTGAGTAAAGCTCTTGTCCAGTTTCCTGATTCAATAGATGCAAATGGTGAATTTACTCCTGTTCCCACACAAATTATTTTTACTACATATAGATGAACAATAATGTTTTCTGATAACTCTTCTCATAGGCTACGTCCTCACAGTTGGATTCATGAGTTTTGCAGTGTGTTACAAGTATGGGCCCTTGGAGAATGAGCGAACTATCAACCTGCTAACCTGGACCTTGCAGCTAATGGGCCTGGGTTTCATGTACTCTGGCATCCAGATACCTCACATTGCCCTTGGCATTATCATCACGGCACTGTGTACTAAGAACCTGGAGTACCCTATTCAGTGGCTGTACATCACCTACAGGTGACTGAAAGGCAGCGTAACTTTGTATTGACACAATGCAATGTGGGATGCAGTTTGCAGCAAAAGGATACAGAGATGTTGCCCTGGGAGTCACTTTGTTAATGAGAAGTTGTTGTGTTATGCTTCTGCTTTTGTTCCTTCTTGAGTCTATTTTTTAGACCCTTAGGCTTAAAATTTTTTTTTATTCTAATCATTTCACATAAAATAAAAGCATCTGGTAAAGTGTCATGTGTTCTTGTTACCACTAGATGGTGCAAATTATATCACTTTTATACTACAGGCCTCAGGTCACCTCGTTTCAGATTATTTCACATTGGCTCTCAGATTGCTCTGGATGTCCTAATTTAATTTTTTAATTTTTAATTTTTTCGCATACTGGAGATTGAACCCAGGGGCATTCTACTTCCGAGCTACATCCCCCAGTCCTATTTTTAAAAATTTTTTATTTTGGAACAGGGTCTCATTAAGTTGTGGAGGTCCTCACTTAAATAGCTGAGGCTGTCCATGAACCTGGATCCTCCGGTCTGAACTCCCAAGTATTGGGATTACAGTTGTGCGCCACCATGCCTGGCCCTAATCTTATTTTAATATGTAATTCAAAGCATGTTATCATCTTGTATAATGAGTATGGAATGGTTGTGGATTCTGAGGTTATCAGTGGTTGTTCTGTTGCAGTGATACTGAAGGTATCACTGATAGTCAAAGTGATACCTTCAGTTTAAGGAAACAAGTTAAAAGACCACAATATTATAACATCATTTTCTTGTTTTTCCATTTATTGGAAAATAAATATTTGTTTTTCATTTATTGGAAGATAAGTGAATTTATTCATACTAGTGAATAATACTGTCTACTCCAACTTTTTACTCATAGTCTAATGTGTCGAGTCCATTATAAAGAAAGTTGTCTATGGAAGAAAGGTGGGAGTGCTGACTCATCTTAATGTTCAGGTTGTCTGCTGTATGCATGGTCCACTGAAGGGAGCTAGAAGTAAGGATGGATATAGGTTACTGATTAATGATTCATGATGTTATTTTGGTGAGCACAGAAAGATGTGTAAGGCAACAGAAAAGCCTGTCCCCCCTCGTCTCCTGACAGAAGAAGAGTATCGGATACAAGGAGAGGTGGAGACCCGAAAGGCTTTAGAGGAGCTCCGAGAATTTTGTAACAGTCCAGACTGCTCTGCTTGGAAGACTATTTCTCGAATCCAGTCTCCAAAAAGGTAAATTTCTTGGCCAGGTAAGCCAAGTGTCTTATCAGGGTAATTGTGACCTTGAGTTCTAACAGAGATCATATTTCTAGATAACTATGTTATATTTGTGGCCTTTGTTTACTGTTAGCCTATGAGTAGTCAAGAGAAAGGTACTTACATCATCGTATATTAAGCAATATCCTGTTTCTCCAAAGAACTACCTGCCCTAGCTTTGATTATATAATTCAGATGAGAAGATTCTAATACTGTATTAGGTTTCCCCTCTGCAAGTTTTACATTGCTGTCTGAGTTAGGTTTTTTCTTTTTTCCTTTCAAGTTGGGAGCAATTGTATGAAGCTTCAATTTGGAATCCTGAGAGCATAAAGTTTATAGGGCCATAAACATAAATAACTGTGTAATGCTCCTAATCTTCTCTTATCAGGAATATGGTGACTCAAGGAACCTTAGCACTTCCATAACTAAAAAGGACAGGCTAGTGCTTATTAAGCAGAATGGGATTGCAGGGGGTGTTGGCCTATGATCCCAGCCTTTTCTCCTTATTTCTTGCTTCAGTCTAATTACTTGCCAGAGTAAGGAAAAGGATGGCTAGAGGTAGTGTAATTTGAGCTGTAAGCATATCAAGAATTTCAATTTGTTCTTATTTTGAAAGACAACCAGAAAGGATAGAGGCAGATTCCTAATGAGTATTACCTTCTCTTTTCCAGATTTGCTGACTTTGTGGAAGGCTCTTTCCATCTCACACCAAATGAAGTTTCTGTCCATGAGCAGGAGTATGGACTAGCAAGCATTATTGCCCAGGATGAGGAAGCATCCTCTGAGGAGGAGGACTCAGGTTCTCGGCTCCCTGTTGTCCCCCAGAACAACTTCCTGACTTTGGCTGTGTCAGTTATTTTCATGTAGATGGACTTGGTGCCTCTGTGGTCCATGATGCAAGTACCATGCAATTCTTCAGGCCTTTATAGCAGGCTGGAGGACAGTTCAGAAATTCTTCCACGGAAACGAGAGGACTGAGTAGGTCTCCCTCTGGGAATAGTCTTGGTGGTCTCTGTGGGATCCCTGAGGAAGGAGAGTGGATAAAGAAGTGAATGCTCTGGTAGTTTGCTTCCCACTGATTAAGCTATCAGCCCTCTTTTCTGTTCCCAAAGAAACTGGATAGCCACAGCCAGGATATTCTAGCTTCTCTTTGAAAGTTGATTCAATCATGACCTTTCTGTCACTGTGGCTGGCCCTCCAAAGTAAGAATTGTTATAAGTGCAGAAATGCTTTCAGAGCATAGGCTGCATCTTTTAGAGAGAAATCCACAAATCTGAACCTCCTTCACTTCTGCTTTTACTTCAGTGACTTTTGAATAATCTTTTATTTAACTGTTTTGAGAAGAAAATAGATTTTTGTCTTTTTTTTTTAAACAAATATATTTTTAAAAAGGTATCAGATTCATGTTCTAGAACCAGCAACTACTCCAGAATGACAAGCCCTTTTGGTCCTTAGATATTTATTAATGCACATTATCCACTGAAGCCCTCAGAACTGTTGTGTTGAGGTTTGAATTCATTCTCACACATGATTTTTTTTTTTTTTTTTTGCGGTACTGGGGATTGAACTCAGGGGCGTTCTACCTCCGAGCTATACCCCCAGCCCTATTTTTTTGTTCTTTACTTTGAAACCGGGTCTCACTAAGTTGCGGAGTGCCTCACTAAGTAGCTGAGGCCGGCCGCGAACCCGGATCCTCTGGTCTCAGCCTCCCGAATGCTGGGATTACAAGCATGCGCCACCATGCCCGGCTTCACACATGATATTCTGAGTCCTGCTTGCTTTTAGTAAAATGCCTGTAGGTTCTTCTGCAGGTGAGGGCTCTTGGGCTTTTTATTATATTCAGCATTTAACTACATTTAAAAAATACATTTGCATTTCTCTTTCCATTCCTCTTCACTCGTGCCCTTTCCCTTTCAGGCAGGCTCTAGTCCCTCACTTGTGGAGTGTGTTTGTCTCACTTCTCATCCCCACTTCCTCTTGGTTTATAGCATTATTCCTGCTAGCCGGGAGAAGTGATCTTATTTATCCCATTTTCTGTCATCAGGTCATATATCTTTGAGTTGTTATGAAATCAAAGAACTATTTCCTTTTCCTTTCCCTTCCTTTATGTACCAATTCTACATATTCCTTTCAGTCTTTCCTCACCATCTGCAATCTCTTAAATCTGACTAATATGTAAATCATGAAACCATCTATGAAGTTTTTTGATATACAATTTGGAGCTATGTACCTGCTACAATTTGCATTGCCAGGAAATAGACCTTCAGGTTATCTTTATGCCTCTGGATGATCATTCAAGCATCAGGATCAGATATATTTTTCCAAAAATTTACTATATTTATTTGCAGTTCCATTTTCAATCAGAGATTCATGTGCCTTTTATTACAGTGGCATTAGTTTCAGATTCTTTTGCCATTGGAAATTACCCTTATGCCACCAATGTCATTTATGAGGGAGCAATTCCCAAGTATCTATCATTTGCTTGGTTATTTCTTTGTGATCTTCATCCTTGTAACTTGGAAAAAGCTGTAATTCCTTTAGCCAGGAAGATAGACGCGCCTGGTGGTGCACAGCATTCGTCTTACTGGCTTATAACCATGGAGAAGCTTTTTAAAAAAGCTGTTATGACTCCTTCAGACCAGCCATTAGCATGCAATTTGGAAAGGCCCTGGACTCCATTGCTGACTTCCAAAATGTCAGCTCTGAGGCTCCCCTCCAGGTGGCCAGTTGATTATTTCCACTAGTATTCCTTATCGCCTTAAACTGTCCTAAAGTGACAACTACCTCAGTTGGCAGAAAAGAGACTTGGAGTAGAAAGTGAAAAATGAGCAGTATTTGGGCAGATGCTATAGGTTAAAATTGCAGAATACAAGGAATTTTACATTAGGAAAACTTAATGCCTTTGTGAATTATGTACAAGGTAAAATTTTATTCCACCTCAACAAAGTATTAAAACCTCCATAGGAGCCAGGTGTGGTGGTGCATGTCTGTAATCCCGGTACTTGGGAAGCTGAGATGGGAGAGTCACAGGTTCAAGGACAGCCTCAGCAAATAGTGAGACTCTGTTTCCAAATAAATAGGGCTGGAGGTATAGTTTGGGGGTATACAACCCCCAGCACCACCACAAATAAACAAAACAAAAAAACCCCCAAAACCAAAACCAAACAACAACCCTCCAGAGGGCTGAGGATATAGCTCAGTGGTAGAACACTTGCCTAGTATGCACAAGGCCCTGGGTTCAATCCCCGGCATGGGGTTGGGGAAGAACCCTCTGAAATATCCTAATTATTGATCTTATTTATAGAAATTGACACCTAACATTTGAGCATAAATTAATTTGAAAAAAGAATCCAGCTGTACAGGAAGTCTCAGGACTCTCTGGAGACTTTGGTGCCTTCCCCAAAATAGCTCCTTAGGGAGGTGGGTGACAGCTTGCCTCCAGGGTCACTTTTCCTGACTCATGTCTTTATTTCAGTGAGAAGGCATTGTAAAGTCAGGAAAGAGTCTCCATCTTTTCTGTGTGGTAAACTTGTCAAATATAATTTTCATACCAGTGTTTTTCACTGTTTGAATTCGGAGCGAGTAAAATCAAACTCATGTTATTGTTCCCGGTCTGATAGTTGGAGAACTGAGCTGCAGGCAGTGGGGATGGCAGTTGGGCCTGCAGCAGACAGTGAAGGACAGTCCTCTGGTGTGCTGCATGTCCTTGCCCTGCCTGTGTGCTGTGCTTCAGATGCTTCAGAGCCTCTATGTGCCTGGAGATTGCTTGACTCCATAAACCTTTTTTAGGAGCTGCTCTTGTCTCCCTCATGGCCACTTAGTTGGCTGGCTCAGTCACTACTTGAAGCCCCTATTTAATTTTCTCTGGCAGTTATAGTTCTTGCAATTTCAGCATAGTCTCATTTCTCAGACCAATCTCATCAAGAAGGATTGAAGGGATAACTGTGGGGTGAGCTGGACATTGGAGCCGCGTCTGCTGCCACGTCAGCATCTTGCTCCGCAAATATCAAGGGGTAAATTGGCTCCAGGGCTCAGGGTCTCATCAGCATTGGAAATCTATTGCTTCTAATCGCTCTGACAAAGTTGTGTAGAGCATGACTCCCATTAATGGGAATACAAGAGGCAACTGGCCTAAAACATTTCCTTTCACTTTCCCACTCAGATTGTTTTCATGAGAGCAGCAGAATACATGACCAAAACCAAGAAAAATTTAGCAGCTTTGATACCTGATCGCTCCTCGATAGGGAGCATTTCTCAATAGTACATCCCATTCTGGGGACCAGCCTCTATTCACCCACTGTGTTCCCTTTAACCCAGTCCCCACTTGGCATGTATGATGGAGGTCTGATGAATTAAAGGACCCAAATAGGCCAGATAGTCCCCCCAGGCCCTTATAGCCATAAAAGACTTGGGAATGTATTATGTAATTGCCCTCAATCTTTTTATTGTTCCAGAAAAAAAAAAAAAAAAGATGGGCTCAGATGGATGCCTGCGTAAAAATGGTTCTTAGCTGTGTACTCATAACTCTTTTCTGAATTGAGTGGTGAAAGTTTAAGTAGGAGGAAAAGGAAATTAAATGTCCTTCTAGTATTCCTCTAGACTCAGGTCTGATGTGAGATAATAACCTATATTGAAATGCTAAGAATTTTATCTGAGTCAAAGAGCAGACAGTTGAACAGGTAACCTATGCAGTTATGGTGACCCAATGGTATGTTAGTAACTTATGGATTCAGGTCACTATTAAGTTGGATTCTAGACTATTTCTACCTTGGAAAAGGGTGTTTGGTGCCTTACATTACAGGATCCAGAGCCTGCTGAGAATAAACAAAGCAGATGTCAACTTGCGTCATTATTGGGGATGGGAGTGGTCACAGGCTCCCTAAATGTGCAGCTTTGGACTCTCACTCCTCCCAGCCATGGGTGTTAGTTTCCTCTTTCACACTCTTGATAACTTGAACATGGTGAAGTCACTTTCTTTGAACTTCCCTACAGCATGAGCAGCATTCTTATGTTAACAGAGAACTCATAATGTGAATTTAAGAAATAGCCTGCAACTGCCAGTTTTTCATGTTTATGGAATTGATGTTGAAATAACAGGACTAAGAAATTACTAAGTTTTAGCCTGTGGGTAATGCCTTAGTGTTATTCAGATAAAAGATTTGTCATTTATATTTAAAATAAATGTCCATGAATGTTTGAAAGGAAAAAAAAATGATCAGGGATGGCTCTTTGCTATAGGTCTTATTTTCTTTCACCATTCTGTAAGGAAAAAATGATGTCTTATGTATTTTTTCATTTTTATTATACAGTTTGTAAGTAATCCCTATTTTAATAAAGTTTTATAGACTATACAGTGGTCTCTCTTAATATATAATCTTGTTTGGATTTCATGTAGCCAGGTAATCAGCAATAAACTCCTCAGTTTCATGACATTGGTTTCTCTTTTTTTCTTAACCGCTCCTCCACATCCTGAGTCTCTCTTGTCTATGCCCATCCTTGGTCTGAATGACTTCCCAGGATGGTAGATCTCTTAAGGGGTATTCTTGCAGAAGTAGCAGGTTGTACTACCATGCTTGTGCTTTAGTTTTTTTTTTTTTTTTTTTTTTTTTTTTTTTTAAATGACAAAGTATCTCTTGTTTCTCTATTGGAATGGGGTGGGGGAGACCTGTGAATCCAGTGGACCCAGCTATTGGATGCCTGCCAAGACATTCCTTTAGGTGGAAGAGGATACAGGGTTGTTGTGAGCATTAGGGACCATGGAATATAAACTTCAATTATGTCTAGACCCAGCTTCTGCAGTACGAGTCTGGTACCTTCTGCTTTATTTTAGGTACTATTTTCTTTGTTCTAGGAATCTTTTTTGCAGTACTAGGGATTGAACCCAGGGATATTCTACCTCTGAGCTACACCCCCAGCCCTATTTTTTATTCTGTTTTGAAACAGGGTCTTACTAAGTTGTGGAGGACCTCACTAAGTAGCTGAGGCTAGTCGTGAACCTGGATCCTCTGGTCTCAGCCACATTACAAGTGTGTGCCACCACACCTGGCTATA
The DNA here is from genome assembly GCA_004027655.1 of Graphiurus murinus. Lineage (NCBI taxonomy): Eukaryota > Metazoa > Chordata > Mammalia > Rodentia > Gliridae > Graphiurus > Graphiurus murinus. The sequence goes on from PVLC010017698.1 coordinate 28,088, forward strand.
GCATTTATATTAATTCTGTATCTGTATTGTCTCTTACTTAGACTTAGATTAATTCACATTGATGACATTTTTTCTCCTTTCCATAACCACTACTAAGTAATTAAGAGACATGAGTGGTCATTAACAGCTAAATTAACAACAACAACAACAAAAGCATAATGCTAGATGGCTATACCACAGGTTTTATTTATTTTTTGTGGTACTAGGGATGGAACCCAGGGGCCTTCTACCTCTGATGTATACCCTCAGCCCTATTTATTCTTTATTTTGAAACATGGTCTCTCTAAGTTGTGGAGGGCTTCACAAGCTCCTAAGGCTGGTTTCGATCCTGTAATCCTCCTGTCTCAGCCTCCCGAGTACTAGGATTACAAGTGTGTGCCACCACACCCAGCTGACCACAGGGTTTTAGTTAGAAAAAGATCAGGATGTGTAAGGCAGTTCTCAAACTTTGCCATGCATAGGAATCATCTGAGGGAACTTGTTAAAATGCAGATTTGGATTCTGTGTCTGTCTTTGTGCCCGAGATTCTGCATTTCTATCAGCTTCCAGGTGATTTAGATGCTGCTGGCCTGTGGCCTCATTTTGAATAGCAAGGATGTAAAGCAGTTTGTTTGTTGCCTGGTACATGATAGATACTTGATAAATGTTACTGATATCAGATAACATGTGAGAGCCAGGAAACCCTCCACCACCAAATATCTTGCCCACTATGTTTGAAAACATCTGCATTTTTTTTTGGTACTGGGGATTGAACTTCGGGGCGTTCTACCTCCGAGCTACACCCCCAGCCCTATTTTTTATTCTTTATTTTGAAACCGGGTCTCACTAAGTTGTGGAGTGCCTCACTAGGTAGCTGAGGCTGTCCTCGAACCCGGATCCTCCGGTCTCAGCCTCCCAAATGCTGGGATTACAAGCGTGCGCCACCACGCCCGGCTAACATCTGCATTTTTTATTGTGTGACATCTTTTAAAAAGTTAATATATCTGAATTGGTTTAATCAGATTGCTGCCCTCCTAGCTTTATCAGAATCAGCACCAAATTATTTGGAATTGTTTCCTTCTTTGTCACCATCTTTTGTTGTTGCCAGTTTTATTGAAGTATAATTTATATTTGTAATAAAACTCACAGTTTTAAGTGTTAAGTTTGACAAATGGAGTCAGTTGTCACAGAAAATTTCCATCACTCCAGAAAGTTCCTTCATGCCCATTACATGTACTAAATGTACTAAACTTTTTTTTTTTTTTTTGCAGCACTGGAGATTGAACCCAGGGGTGTTCTACCTTGGAGCTACACTCCCAGTCCTATGTTTTATTCTTTATTTTGAAACAGGGTCTCACTAAGTTGCAGAGAGCCTCACTAGGTAGCTGAGGCTAACCATAAAACCGGATCCTCAGATCTTAGCCTCCCAAGTACTGGGATTACAAGTGTACGCCACCACACCCGGCTGTAGTAGACTTTTTTTTTTTTTTTCCTTCAATGTTGAGGATCAAATTCAGGGCCTCTTAAATACCTAAGTGCTCTATTAATGAGCTATTACCTCCCCCCCCCCCCCGCTTTTTTTTGTATTGGGGATTGAACTCAGACATTCTACCTCTGAACTACACACCCAACCCTTTTTTAATTTTTAATTTTGAAACAGGTCTTGCTAAGTTACCAAGGGCGACCTCAAATCTGTGATCCTCCTGTCTCAGCCTCCCAAGTCCTGGGATTACAGGTGTGACCCTGCACTGGCCAGGCTGAATATTTTAATGGGAGACAGAGGTGATTTAGGGATCAGACAGTAGAATAGGCTAAGTTCCAGTTGCTTCAGTTTTGTCTGGAAAGGAAGAGATCACAATGTATCCTCCCTCTCCACACCTCCTCCCCACCTCAGTAATGCTTTGACAGATCTCAAAATCCCAGCTGACTTGGATGTGTTTTTCATACCTTGTTTAGAGTAACCCACTCGTTCCATTGTACCCAGGACTTTCATAGTTTTAGCCCTCAAATTCACACCTCCATGTAGGATCCCCACTGTGGGACCAGCATGGTTGGTTGCTGTAGCCATGATGCTTCTGCCATTGTTTTAAAGCCTAAGGCCACCATCTTGTTTTAGGTCACTTTCCTCCTGTGAGCACAAAGTAGGCACTCGAGTGAGTGGGTAGACACAGAGAAGCCCCAAGAGGCTACAGATTCCTGGCCCAAAGAACATGAGACTTGGGTTCTGGTGCCAGCTTTGCCAGCTTTGCAGTGATATGACACTGGGAAAGTATTTTTCTAACTCTAAGTCTGTTTCACACTAAAAATTGAAATCTATAGTAATTTCTGCCTCTGACTCTGATACTGCTCCAGCTACCCAGAGGTTATGTTTTGATATCACTTCCACTCAGCTTTCTCTTTTCTTTGCTTTCCCCTACCCCTTCATGTAGATATAGTGGATCAATAAATAATGTAAGGGCAGGTTGATAATGGAACTGCTGATGGGCCAGGCTTATGCAGAGTGCTTCTGTGAAAGCAAAAGAGCTTGGATGTTGAACCAAGCAGTCATGGCTGGGAGTCGGAGAATCAAGTCTCTATAGCTAAGTGTCTGTGACTACCTAATTTGTTCTTTGTGCATGCCCGGGAGAGAAGATGGTAGGCAGAGGGGGACCTGCTGTTTAGGAATTTTTCTGGGTAGATGAAGGGGTGCTTGGGAAATTTGATTTGGTAGGCTTTTTATCAGAGGAAGCCCTATTCTGCTAGGCTAATGCCCAAGAAGCAGTATCTTAGAGTCTTATACAGTATCCCAGTGCTAAAGAAGGATTAAAATTGGAAACATCAGAACTTGGGCTGCAACCTGTGATTAGGGTCAGGAAACTACAGTCTGTTGCTGGTTCTGACATGTGCTGGCCATGGAACTAAGGGGACCCTGTGTACCTCTCTGAGCCTTGTGTTTGCCTTCACTTCTTTTGAATAGAGTGTCCGCATTGCCTGCCTCACAGGACAGGGTTGCTCAGTGAGACAGTACAGGTGGGGTTCAGTGAAACTGGGATGACTGCACAAATGTGAGGTGTTATTACTGTCAACTTTAACCTTTGGGTCTCTGTGATGAGGTCTGATTCATAGGGGAAGGAAGTAGAAAAGGATTTGGGAATTTTGTCTACTTAGCTCCCTAAGTAATCTCATTATACTCTGATTCCTAGTAAGATAGGAAAGGCAGGTTTAAGAGAGTTGCTGTCTCTTTGCTAGGAAGACATCTCAGTCTGCCTTCCTCCTTGACGCAATTCCTGACTTCTCCTTGGAAAATCTTTTCCTTGGTTATAAATTCCATTCCTCTTGTTTTCATCTCCAAATTTGGGGGATGATGGAGCAAGATCCATCCTTTATTTCAGTCCCTTAGCTAAAACTAGCCAGATACACTTTCCTACCTAGAGGGAGACTGAGCGTCATGGGCCTTCGAAGGGTTAAGTGAGCCACACCCTCAGCAGGAACAGCCTCGGACTTTGTGCTGAGCAGCCATCTCTCTGGCCCCTCCTGGCCTGACTGGCAGAGGGAGCCTGGGCCGGAGAGGCAGCAGAAAAGAAGATCAGAAGAGTGGACAGTGGCAAGAGGACAGCAGCCTCTTTCCTGGGGTCCGACACCATGGACAGCTCCTGTTAACGAAGACACCTCTCCACACGGAGGTGCCGTGCCTGGGGCTCCTGCCCTCTTCCTGTCAAATTGGGATTTCTTCCACCACTCTGCGAAGACACTGAAGTTACACCCTCCATCCAGTGTTCGGTGAGTCACTGCCCCTCTTTTCCACCTTGGGGTGCCCATCTGGGGTCTGCTTCCTTTTCCCCCAACCCATGCCCAACTAATCACTTTACCACTCCTGGCAAGCCCAAACCCAAAGAAGATGTCTTCCTCAATCCCACCTTCTGCTTCTCACCCTCCTCTACTAAGTTACTTCCAAGACTTCACTTTTTCATTACTCCCCCTCAGTAGTGGGGATGGAACTCGGGGCCTTGCCTGTGCTAGGCAAGTGCTCCCCCACTGAGCCACACCCTAGCCCAGCTTTAAAAAAGTGTCTATTTCATGGGGATATCATAAGCATCAAACGAATTAGTATTTGCAATGTTAGAGCCCTGGTTGGCCTGTGGTAAATGCTACATGACTTCTAGAGACTGCTTTACCAGTGTTCTTACTGCTTCCTCAATTGTGTCCTTCTAGGAAGTTATTGGAGCTTGGGGGAAGCAGAGTAAGGATTGAAGCAAGCCTGTACCCTCTTTTTGCCCCATCTTACACTCCTGCTTCCTCCCCTCCCCTTCTCTACCAGGTTCTGAGATGCAGGAGAGTGGGAGAATTATGCCTCTTTTATTCCTGTTTGAGAGCGGCTTTGACCATTGCACAAATAAATCTTCCTGTATTGGGCTACCCCGCCCACTCAGCTTTGCAGAGGGGACTGACAGGTGCTTTCTCCTCTGAGAGCGCCTGCCATGTGCCTACTGCGTGGGGCCTAGCCCCACAACCCTCCCTGTAGCTCCAGCCAGGAACTAAAAAGCTGGGTGTGTCCTCCTGGGCAAAGTCCATGCCCGAAGTTTATGGGAATGGGTGTCACAGAGGACATCCAGAGGCCCTGAGCTACTTATTAGTTGGGGAAACAAGCCCCACTTTCATTTTCTGTGGGGAATTCTAGTGTTTTACAGAGTACTCCTGCCTCGTGTTTAACTCATTGTCTCATCCAGTCCCTATTTAAAAATGAAGCTCAAGCTGGATCTGATGGCGCATGCCTGTAATCCCAGTACTTGGGAGACTGAGACTGGAAGATCACAGGTTTGAGGCCAGTGTGCAGTAACTTAGCAAGACACTATTTCAAAATAAGAAAATAAAACAGGGCTGGAGGTGTAGCTCAGGGGTACAGTACCCCTGGGTTCAATCCCTAGTACTTAAAATAAATAAATAAATGAAATAAAAGTGAAGTTCAGCCAGGTGCTGTGGTACATGCCTGTAATCTTAACTAAGGTTTGCAAGTTTGAGACCAGCTGGGGCAACTTATCAAGACGCTGTCTCAAAATAAAACATTAAAAGGCGATGGGGGAGCCGGGCGTGGTGGCGCACGCTTGTAATCCCAGCATTCGGGAGGCTGAGACCGGAGGATCCGGGTTCGTGGTCAGCCTCAGCTACCTAGTGAGGCACTCCGCAACTTAGTGAGACTCGGTTTCAAAATAAAGAGTAAAAAATAGGGCTGGGGGTGTAGCTCGAAGGTAGAACGCCTCTGAGTTCAATCCCCAGTACCG
>PVLC010017699.1:0-13169 GCA_004027655.1 Graphiurus murinus
GTAGCTGAAGCTGGCCGCGAACCCGGATCCTCCGGACTCAGCCTCCCGAATGCTGGGATTACGATTACAAGCATGCGCCACCACGCCCGGCTACCTCATCCTTTTTATAATAGCTATTCTAAAAGGTTTAAGGCCATCTCTCAGGGTTTTTGCTTTGCGTTTTCCTGATGATTAGTGGTATCTTTTTTTTTTTTTTTTTTTTTTTTTGGTACTGAGGATTGAACCTGAGGATATTCTACCTCCAAACTACACCCTAGCCCTTTTTATTACTTATTTATTTATTTTCATGGTACTGGGGGTGGAACCCAGGGCCATTCTACCTCCAGACTACACCCTCAGCCCTTTTTTATTTAGAAACACAGTCTCACTAAATTGATGAGAGACTCACTAAGTTGCTGAGGCTGTCCTCGAACCTGAGATCCTCCTGTCTCAGCCTCCTAAGTACTGGGATTACAGGTATGTGCCACCACACTTGGCCCCCTTTTTATTTTTATTTTTTTTTATTTTGAAACAGGGTCTCAATAAGTTGTTGAAGGATCTCATTGAGTTTCAATTTTCCTGACGCATCCTCCCAGGTACTAGGATTACCTGCACCACCATACCCAGCTACGCCCAACTGCTTATATTTTTGGGGTGTGTGTGTGTGTGTGTGTGTGTGTGTGTGTGTGTGTGTGTGTGTCAGAGAGAGAGAGAGAGAGAGAAAGAGAGTTGTACTGGGAATTGAATTTGGGGACGTTCTACCTCCAAACTACACCCCCAGCCCTTTTTTTCTTTTGAAACAAAGTTTTACTAGGTTGCCGGAAGTCTTGCTACATTGCTGAGACTGTCCTTGAATCCCAGATTCTCCCACCTCAGCTCCCAAGTACTGGGATTACAAGCATGAACCACTATGCCTGGCTATATTTTTGTATTTTGAAACAGAATCATGCTAAATTGCTAAGTGTCTCACTAAATTGCTAAGGCTGTCCTCAAACCAGCCATCTTTCTGTCTCAGCTTCCCAAGTACTGAAATTACAGGTGTGCACCACCATGAATTTTTGTATGTTGATTTTGTATCCTGAAACGTCACTGATTTTGTTTGTTCTAACAATTTTTTGGTGGAGTCTTTGTGGGGTTTTCTGGGTTTAGTATCTACAAATAAACACAATATGACTTCTTCCTTTCTGACTTGGGTATCTTTTTATCATCTAAGTGTTCTTGACAGAACTTACAGTACAATATTGAATAGAATTGGCCAGGGCCGGTATTTTGTCTTGCTGCAAATATTCTACCTCCAAACTACACCCCAGCCCTTTTTATTATTTATTTATTTATTTATTTATTTATTTATTTATTTATTTATTTATTTTCATGGTACTGGGGGTGGAACCCAGGGCCATTCTACCTCCAGACTACACCCTCAGCCCTGTTTTATTTAGAAACACAGTCTCACTAAGTTGATGAGAGACTTACTAAGTTGCTGAGGCTGTCCTCGAACCTGAGATCCTCCTGTCTCAGCCTCCCAAGTATTGGGATTACAGGTATGTGCCACCACACCCGGCCCCCTTTTTATTTTTTTTTTTATTTTGAAACAGGGTCTCAATAAGTTGTTGAAGGATCTCATTAAGTTTCAATTTTCCTGACACATTCTCCCAGGTACGAGGATTACAGGCCTGCACCACCATACCATAGAGGAAAAGTTTCAGTTCTCCCTGTTCATATGATGTCAGCTGTGGATTTTTAAATAAATGACTTTTATTATGTTGTGGAACTTTTATTCTATACCTAAAGTGTTAAGAGTTTTAACATTTTAGAAGAAAATGTTAAATGAAGAAAGGATGTTGAACTGTGTTAAATTTTTTTTCTGCAAGAATTGATATCATCATGTAGTTTTTGTCTTTAAGTCTGTTAATGTGATGTATCACATTGACTGGTTTGCATGCTAAACCACCATCCAAGGGACAAATCCCACTCCAGCATGATGTATAATTTTTAGATGTGTTGTTGAAATATTTATGAATACTTATTGAGTATTTTTCAATAATGTTCACCAGAAATATTGACTTGAAGCTTTCTTTTCTTGTGATGTCTTTGACTAAGGTGATCCCGGAGCCCGGCATGGTGGTGCATGCTTGTAATCCCAGTACTTGGGAGACTGAGACAGGAGGATTGCAGATTCAAGATGAACTTCAGCAAATTAGTGAGACTCTCAACAACTTAGAGAAGCCCTGTTTCCAAATTTTAAAATGCTGGGAGAGAGCTGGGCGTGGTGTTGCACGCTCTTGTAATCCCAGTACTTGGGAGGCTGAGACAGGAGGATCGCAGGTTTGCGGTCAGCCTCAGCTACATAGTGAGGCCCTCTGCAACTTAGTGAGACCCTGTTTCAAAATAAAGAATAAAATAGGGCTAGGGGTGTAGCTTGGAGGTAGAATGCCCCTGGGTTCAATCCTCAGTATCACAAAAAACAAAGAAACAAATAAAAATGCTAGGAGTGTAACTGGGAGGTAAAATGCCCCTGAGTTTACTCCCCAATACCACAAACATAAAAATAAAGGTGATCCTGGCTTCATAAAGTGTTAGAAAGTATTCCTTTCAGCTCTATTTTTTAGAAGAGTTTAAAATGTATTGGAGTTGGGTGTGATAGCACATGCCTGTAATCCCAGTACTTGGGAGGCTGAAACAGGAGGATTGCAGGTTCAAGGACAGTCTTAGCAAGTAGTAAGACTCTCACCAACCTAGCAAGACCCTGTTTCCAAATGAAAAATAAAAGAAAAAAAATAGGGCTGGGAGTGTAGCTCAGAAGTAGAATTCCCCTGAGTTCAATCTCCAGCACCATTTTATCTAAAGTGCAGTTCCATTCCAAAATTTCCTTACTAATTTTCTGTCTGGTTGATCTGTCCTATATGAATTTTAGAATCATCTTATCCATTTATGCCTCCTAAAAAGGTAGCTGACATAGCTGGGCCTAGTGGTGCACACCTGTAATCTCAGTATTTGGGAGGTTGAGACAGGAGGATGGAGGGTTTGAGGATAGCCTCAGCAATGTAATGAGACTCTCAGTAACCTAGCCAGACTCTATTACTAAATAAAAAATAAAAAGGCCTGGGGGTGTAGTTTTGGGGTAGAATATATCTGGGTTCAATCCTCAGTACCAAAATAAAAAATAAAAAGGCAGCTGATATTTTGATAGGGATTCTATTTAATGTATAAATGACTTGGGGGAGTAATGCCATTTTAACAACATTAAGTCTTCCAATTAGTATACATGGGATGCTCTACTTATGTAGGTCTTCTTGTTCATTTCTCTAAACAATATTTTAGCTGGGCGTGGTGGCACACACTTGTAATCCCAGTACTTGGGAGGCTGAGACAGGAGGATCCCAGTTCACCACCAGCCTCAGCTACTTAGTGAGGCCCTCTGCAAATTAGTGAGACCCTGTTTCAAAATAAAGATTAAAAATAGGGCTGGAGGCGGAGCTTGGAGGTAGAATGCCCCTAGGTACAATCCCCAGTACTGCAAAAAAAAAAAAATTATAAAAGACTTGCGCTAGTTTTGTTGATTTTTTTTCATGAGTATTTTAATCTTTTTGATACTGTTGTAAATGGAAGTTTTCTTATTTTTATTTTTGGATCATTCATTGTTCATGCATAACAATACAATTGACACTTGTGTATTTATCTCATATCTTAAAACGTGCTGGACTTATTAACTATAATGATTTAGGGATTGATTCCTTAGGATTTTCTATTTATTAGATCATTTCTGTGAATAGAGATAGTTTTACTTCTTCTTTTTCAGTTGGATGCTTTTATTAATTTTGTTTACCTAATTGCCCAGGGTAGAACCACCAGTGTCAAAAGTGGGCATCTAGCCAGGTGTGATGGCATATGCTTGTAATCCCAGTACTTGGGAGCCTGAGACAGGAGGCTCGCAGGTTTGAGGTCTGCCTTGGCAACTTATTAAGACCCTCATCAACTTACTGAGACCCTGCTTCAAAATAAAAGGGGCTGGGAATGTAGGTCGGAGGTAGAACACTCTTGGATTTAATCCCTAGCACACACACACAAAAAAATGTGGGTATCCTTGTCTTCCTCCTCATCTTAAGAGTAAAGCTCAAAGCTGGGCATGGTGGCACACACCTGTAATCTGTACTTGGTAGGCTGAGACAGGAAGATCGAAGGTTTGTGGCCAGGCTCATCAACTTAAAGAGGCTCTCTACAACTTAGTGAAACTCTGCTTCAAAAATTAAAAAAATAGAGCCAGGCGTGGTGGTGCACACCTGTAATTCCAGTACTTGAGAAACTGAGACAGGAGAATTGTAGGTTCTCAGCCAGCCTCAGCTACTTAATGAGACCCTGTTTCAAAATAAAGAATAAAAATAGGGATAGGGGTGTGGCTCAGGGGTAAAATGTCCTTGGGTTCAACCCCCAGTACTACAAAAAGAAAAAAAAATTAAAAGTTAAAAAAATAAAAATAGGGCTAGGGGTATAGCTCTGAAGTAGAACTCCCCTGGGTTCAATACTCAGTAACACACACACACACACACACACACATTTGTCTTTAACCAATAAGTATAATAACTGTTACTGTTGGCTTTTTTTTTTTTTTTTTTTTTTTTTTTTTTTTTTTTTTTTTTTTTTTTTTTTTTGGTACTAGGGATTGAGCCCAGGGGTGTTCTACCATTGAGCTACACATGCAAGCCTTTATTTTATTTATTTATGTATTTATTTATGTATTTATTTATTTATTTATTGCTGAACTGGGGATTGAACCCAGGGTATTCTACCTCTGAGCTACACCTCTAGTCCTATTTTTCATTCTTTATTTTGAAATAGGGTCTCACTAAGTAGCTGAGGCTGGCCGAGAACCCAGATCCTCCTGTCTCAGCCTCCCAAGTACTGGGATTACAAGTGTGCACCACCACGACCGGCTTACATGCAACCCTTAAAAAAAAACTCTTTTAATTTTGAAACTGAGTCTTGCTAAATTACTGTGCACTGGCCTCAAATCTTCTGCGATCTTCCTGTCTCAGCCTCCCACATACTGGGATTACAAACATGTTCCACCACACCTAGATAACTGTTGGGTTTTTATAGATGGCCTCCATCAGGTTGAGGAAGTTCCCTTCCATTCAGTTTTTTATTTTTATTTTTGTTTTAGTATTGGAGATGTAACTCACTGGTGTTCTATGGTGAGACCTTTTTTTTTTTTTTTTTTTTTTTTTTTTTTTTTTTTTTTTTTTTTTTTTTTTTTTTTTTTTTTTTTTTTTTTTTTTTTTTTTTTGCAGTACTAGGGATTGAACCCAGGGACATTCTACCTCTGAACTACACCCCTGGCCCTATTTTTTATTCTTTATTTTGAAACAAGGTCTCATTAAGTTGAGGAGGGCCTCACTAAGTAGCTGAGTGAGGCTGGCAGCAATCTCGGATCCTCCGATCTCTGCCTCCCAAGTACTGGGATTACAAGAGTGCACCACCACTCCTGGCTCATGGAGCACATTTTGATAATATATGTATGCAGTGTATAATAATTAAATAAGAGTGATTGGCATTTCCTTATTTATCATTTTTTAGGTGGATACAGACAGGATTTATTGGTGAGTGATTAAGGAGGGGACAACACAGTGGAAGCTCTCAGGAGTGTAGGGCCCGCCACTGGTCCAGGGGACCACTTTGGGGATGTATTTGACCCCACACCCATCAGGGATGAGCCGCTTTTCAGCCACCATGTCTTCAAATTCATCAGCATTAAACTGTAAGTCCCCACTTTTTGAAGCTGTGGATCTAGAGACAGAAAAAACTGTCAGGAGGACTGGGGCAAGGGCAAGAGAAGGTGCAGGAAGGGGGCCTCAGCAATTTACCTTCTGGCGGCCAGGGAACTTGAACTTGGCCCTGCGAAGGGCCTCAGTCACATGTTCCTTGTTCTTCAGCTTGGTGTGGATGGACATGATGACTTGGCCAATGTGAACCCTTGCCACCATAACCTGGGGTTTCCCAAAGGCACCGCGCATACCTGTCTGGAGCCTAGACTGGGGACAGCTCAAGATTAGAACCATGAACATCCAATGGAAAGCACTGTCTCCAAGGTCCCTTTGGGCAATCCATACGAGCAGCAGGCTGTGTACACTACCAAGGAGGTTGCTGTTTGCAGACATTTCACACTGAGCTCCTACAAGTGAAAGAACCCAGTCGGCTTAATTAAATTGCTGCAGATCATTTATCATTTTTATGTGCTGTGAAGGCTCAAATTCCTCTCTTTGTGTGTGTGTGTGTGTGTGTGTGTGTGTGTGTGTGTGTGTGTGTGTTGCTGGGGATTGAACCCAGGAGCCTTCTACCTCTGAGCTATACCCCTAGCCCTACTTTATTTTTATTTTTATTTTATTTTATTTTATTTTTGCGGTACTGGGGATTGAACCCAGAGGCATTCTACCTCCGAGCTATACCCCCAGCCCTATTTTTTATTCTTTATTTTGAAACCGAGTCTCACTAAGTTGCGGAGTGCCTCACTAGGTAGCTGAGGCTGGCCTCGAACCCGGATCCTCCGGTCTCAGCCTCCCAAATGCTGGGATTAAAAGCATGCGCCACCACGCCCGGCTCTTTATTTTTATTTTTAAAAAGGGTCTCACTAAGTTGCTGAAGCTGGCCTCAAACCTGCAGTCCTCCTGTCTCAGCCCCCCAAGACCTGGGAGTACAGGCATGCACTACCACACCTGGCTGGACTTTTGTCTTTTTGACATAGCCATTTTAACTGGGGTGAGGTGGTTTCTATTTACATAGCCATTCTAATTGTGGTTTCTATTTACAGTTTCTTGATGATTAGTGATGCTGAATATTTTTTCATATACTGTCAAAACTCAACCAAGCAAACAAATAATCTGCTTTAAAAATAGACAAATGATCGTAAAAGACATTTCCCAAAATACTATACTAGCGGCAAACAGTATATGAAAAAAAAAAAAGAATACTCAACATCACTAATCATCAAGGAACTGTAAATCAAAACCACAATTAGATTTCATCTCACCCCAATTAGAATGGCTATGTCAAAAAGACAAAAAATCAACTTAATGTCAAAACCCAACCAAGCAAACAAATAATCTGCTTTAAAAATGGACAAATGAGCTGGGCGTGGTGGCACCTGCTTGTAATTTCAGTACTTGGGAGGCTGAGACAGGAGGATCGCAGGTTCACAGCCAACCTCAGCTACTTGGCAAGACTCTTAGTAACCTAGTGAGACCCTGTTTCCAAATAAATAAAATTGGGCTAGGGATGTAGCTTGAAGGTAGAATTCCTTTGGGTTCAATCCCCAGGATGCAAAAATAAAAAATAAATAAAAATGGATAAATGATCTTAAAAGGCATTAAGTTGAGTTCCTTATATATTCTGGATACTAATCCCTGACAGATGAATAGTTTGCAAATATTTTTCCCTTTCTATAGATTGTCTCTTCTCTATGTGGTTTCCTTTGCTGTGCAGAAGCTTGTTAGTTTGACATAATCCCATATGTTAATTTTTTGCTTTGGTTGCCTGTGCTTTTAGTTCTTATTTAAAAAGCCTTCGCAGCTGGGTGTGGTGGCCCACGCTTGTAATCCCAGCATTTGGGAGCCTGAGACCTTAGGATCCAGGTTCGAGGCCAGCCTCAGCTACTTAATGAGGCCCTCCACAACTTAGTGAGATCCTGTTTGAAAATAAAGAATAAAAAATAGTACTGGGGGTATAGCTCGGAGGTAGAATGCCCCTGAGTTCAATCCCCAGTACCGCAAAAAATTAATTAATTAATTAATTAAATAAAAAAATAAAAAGTCTTCAAAGCTGGGCGTGGTAGTGCACGCTTGTAATCCCAGTACTTGGGAGGCTGAAACCGGAGTATCCAAATTCTTGGCCAGCCTCAGCTACTTAGTGAGGCCCTGTTTCAAAATAAAAAATAAAAAAATAGGACTGAGGGTGTAGCTTGGAGGTAGAATGCCCCTGGGTTCAATCCCCAGTACCGCAAAAAAAAAAAAAAAAAAAAAAAAAAAAAGTCTTTGCATGTACCACTGTCTTGAAATCCATCCATCCTGTATGTTTTCCTATAGTAGTTTCATAGTTTTGGATGATGTAGTTTGATCCATTTTAGTTGATCTTTATACATGAAGAAAGACAGAAGTCTAGTTTCATTCTTCTCCACATGGATATCTAGTTTTTTCCAGCACTATTTATTGAAGAGAATGTCCTTTCTCCAACAAATGTTCCTACTGCCTCTGTCAAAAGTCAGTTGCTGCTGGGCATGAAGGTGCACACTTGTAATCCCAGTACCAGGGAGGCTGAGATACGAGGATCACAGGTTTGAGGACAGCCTCCGCAAGTAGTGAGACTCTCATTAACCTAGTGAGACCCTGTTTCCAAATAAGAAATAAAAGTTGGGCTGGGAGTGGAGGGAGAATGCATCTGGGGTCAATCTCCAGTACCACACACACACACACAAAGTAAATAGCCAGTCAGGCACGGTGGCACACGCATGTAATCCCAGTACTTGGGAGGCTGAGACAGGAGGATTGCCAGCCTCAACAATTTAGCAAGACCCTCGGTATCTTAACAAAACTCTGCTTTAAAACAAAATCTCTAATGGGCTGGAGGTGTAGCTAGGAGGTAGAATGCCCCAGGTTCAAGCCAGGCGTGGTGACGCACGCTTGTAATCCCAGTACTTGGGAGGCTGATATGGGAGGATCGAAGGTTCACGGCCAGCCTCAGCTACTTAGTGAGGCCCTCTAAACTTAGTGAGACCCTGTTTCAAAATAAAGAATAAAAATAGGGTGTAGCTCGGAGGTAGAATGCCCCTGGATTCGATCCCCAGTACTGCAGAGAAAAAAAGAAGATGAAGGCCCCGGGTTCAATCCTCAGTAAGCCCCTCCCCCAGTAAACCCTCCCCCCAAAGTAAGTTGCCTGTAAGGGTGTGGATTTAATTCTTATTTCTCTTTTCTATTCCATTGATGTCTATTTTTTTTTGAGGGGTTGTGGGGGTACTGAGAATTGAATCCAGGGGTATTCTACTTCAGAGCTACATCTCCAACCCAATCTTATTTTTTATTTGGAAACAGGATCTTGCTAAGTTTCTGAGACTGGCCTTGAACCTGCCATCTTCCTGTCTCAGCTTCCCAAGTATTGGACTTACAGGTATGGGCTACCATGCATGACTTATATGTCTGTTTTTATTCCAGTACCATGCCATTTTGCTTACTATAGCATTGTAGTGTGTGTGTGTATGTGTGTGTGTGTGTTACTTGGGATTGAACCCAGTGGTATTCTACCTCTGAGCTACACCCCTATCCCTATTTATTGTTTATTTTATATTATTTTTTTAGTGATATTGGAAATTGAATCCTGGGAAATACTGCCTCTGACTTACACCCCCAGTCCTATTTTTTAAATTTTTTATTTGGAAATAGGGTCTCACCAAATTGTTGATAGTCTTGCTAAGTTGCTGAGGCTGGCCTCAAACTTGCACTCCTCCTATCTCAGCCTCCCAAGTACTAGGATTAGAGATGTGGGCCACCATGCCTCACTGTAGTAGTATATCTTTTTTTTTTTTTTTTTTTTTTTGCAGTACTGAGGATTGAACCTCCGATCTACACCCCCAGCCCTATTTGTTAGTCTTTATTTTGAAACAGGGTCTCGCTAAGTTGTGGAGGGCCTCACGAAGTAGCTGAGGCTGACTGCGAACCCAGATCCTCCTGTCTCAGCCTCCCAAGTACTGGGATTACAAGTGTGCACCACCACACCTGGCTTGTAGTAGTATATCTTAAAGTCAGATATTGTGATGCCTTCAGCTTTGTTCTTATGGCTCAGGATTACTTTGGCTATTTGGGGTCTTTTTTTGGTTCCATATAAATTTTGGGATTTTTTTTCTATTTCCATGAAAAATGTCATGTTATTTTGATGGAGATTGCATTGAATCAGTATATCACTTTGGGTAGTATTAATTTTAGCAATATTAATTGCTTCACTCCATGAACATGTACAACTCCATGACCTTGTCATTTTTCATATGGCTTCAATTTCTTTCATCAATTTTTTTCTAGTTTTCATTTTACAGATCTTTCACTTTTTCATTAAATGTATTCCTAAGTAGTTTTATAGCTATTCTGAACTGGATTTCTCTTTCAGCAAGTTCATTATGGGAGTATAGAAATACTATTTTTTGTATGTTGGTTTTGTATCCTACAACTTTACTGAGTTCATTTATCAGTTCTAATTGTTTTAGTTGGAGTCTACATTTTCCTATATATCAGATCATGTCGTCGTGTGTGTGTGTGTGTGTGTGTGTGTGTGTGTGTGTGTGTGTGTTGGGGGGAGTAACTAAGGATTGGAACCCAAGGACATGCTACCTCCAAGTTACACCCCCAGTCCTTTTTTATTTTTTTGCTTTGAAACAGAATGTCCCTAAGTTGCTAAGAGTCTTCCTAAGTTGCTGAGGCTGACCTCAAACCTGTGATCCTCCTGTCTCAGCCTCTCAAGTATTACAGGTACCTCTTCCTTTCCTATTTGGATGCCGTGTGTGTGTGTGTGTGTGTGTGTGTGTGTGTGTGTGAGAGAGAGAGAGAGAGAGAGAGAGAGAGAGAGAGAGAGAGAGAGAGAGAGAGAGACAGACACTGGGGATTGAACTCAGGGGCATTCTACCTCTAAGCTACACCTCCAGCCCTATTTTATTTCTTATTTTGAAACAGGGTCTCGCTAGGTTAATGAGAGTCTCACTATCTCACTATTAGCTGAGGCTGTCCACGAACCTGCAATCCTCCTGTCTTAGCCTCCCAAGTACTGGGATTACAAGTGTGTACCATCACACCCGGCTTTTGGATGCCCTTTGTTTCTCTCTCTTTCCTTATTGCTCTGGCTAAGACTTCCAGTGTTAAATAAACATGGGGAAGGCGAGCATCTGCATCTGCTCCAGATCTTGGGGGAAATGCTTTCAGCTTTCTATTCAGTACACTGTCGGCTAGGAGTTTGTCATATATACCAACAAACTGTGTGGAAGTACATACCTTTTTTGCCTAATTTTTTGAGAATTTTTACCTTGAAGAATGCTGATTTCTCTCAAATGCCTTTTCTGCATCTGATGAGATGATCTTGTGGTTTTTATTCTTTATTCTATTGGTTTTTAGATGTTAAACTGTATTCCTGTCAGGAGTTCCATTTGATCATGCTGTACAATATTATTTATATATTGTGAAATTCAATTTGCTAGTATTTTGTTGACTGTTTCTGCATTGTATAAATATGGAATATAATCGTGTGGTTTTCTTTTTTTGCAAAGTTCATCTCATTCATCAGAAACTTCTTTTCCTTCCCTCCCTTCCTTCCTTCCTTTTTTCCTCCCCTCCCCTCCCCTCAGCTCCCCACCCTCTCCTCCTTCCTCCTCCTCCTCCTCCTCCTCCTCCTCCTCCTCCTTCTTCTTCTTCTTCTTCTTCTTCTTCTTCTTCTTCTTCTTCTCCTCTCTCTCTCTCTCTCTCTCTCTCTCTCTCTCTCTCTCTCTCTCTCTCTCTGGAGATTGAACTTAGGGATGCTTTACCACTAAGCTAAATCCCCAGTTCTTTTGATATTTTTTATTTTTTTGAGATGGGGTTTTGCTAAGTGGCCTAGGCTGGCCTTGAACTTGTGATCCTCCTGCCTTGGTGTCCAGAGTAGTTTGGATTACATGCTCATATGACCATGCCCAGCCACCAGGAATTTCTTTTGTTTATTTATTTTGGTACTGGGAATTGAATCCAGGGGTGCTGTACCTCCAAACTACAGGCCCAACCTTTTTTTAATTATTATTTTGAAACAAGATCTTACTAAGGTGCTGAGGGTCCTCCTAAGTTGCTAAGGCTCATCTCCTGCCTCAGCCTCCCAAGTACTGGGATTACAAGTATGTGCTACTGCACCCAGCTCAGAAATTTCTTTTAAGGTTTTTGGCCAGCCTCTTCTTTGCTACAATGGGTGAAATATCCGCAGGCATCTGAAACCTTTTCTTTATTGTGTTTGGTACTGGGGATTGAACTCAGAGGCATTCTGCATCTGAGCTACACTCTTAGCCCAATTTTATTCTTTTATTTTGAAACAAGGTCTCACTAAGTTATAGAGGACCTCACTACGTAACTAAGGCTGGTCAAGAACTTGTAATCTTCCTGTCTCAGCCTCCCAAGTACTAGAATTACAGAGGTATGCCACCAGATCTGGGCTAGGCATCTGAAATATTAAATAATCATCACAGTTTTTTGTGGTACTAAGGATTGAACCTAAGGGCATTTGACCTCTGAGCTACACCTCCAGCCCTATTTTTTTATTTTTATTTTGAAATAGGGTGTCACTAGGTTGATGAGAATCTCACTACTTGCTGAGGCTGTCCTTGAACCTGCTATCCTCCTGTCTCAGGCCCCCAATTACTGAGATTACAGGCATGCACCACCACATCCGGCTGTCACTGATTCTTTTTAAGAAAGGTCCTAGGTATAGGGTTATTCTCACTAAACAAACAAAGTCAAATGAAACAGTTCCTGTAAATAGGCCTTTTCTGGGAGCTGCCTGACAAATCAAATAGTGAGAATTTTGTGGGAATGAATCTTTAGGGGCATGAAGGAGCCTATTGGGAAAATTAAAATGTTCTAAAATTAACGTATGATGATGGTTGCACACTCAATAAAGTTGTCAAAAATCATCAAATTATACACATGAGATGGGTACATTTTATGATACATGAAATATAACAATCAAGAAGCAAACTGGGTGTGGCAGCACACATTTGCAATCCCAGTACTTGGGAGGCTGAGATCACAGGTTTGAGGCCAGCCTCAGAAATTTAGCAACATCCTATTTCCAAACGAAAAAAAAAACAGGGCTGGAGTTGTAGCTCAGTTAGAACACCTCTGGGTTCAATCCCCAACACCACACACAAAAAAGTCAAGAAGCTTTAGCAGGATGTGGTGGTGCATGCCTGTAATCCTAGTACTTGAGAGGCAGAGACGGGGGATAGCAGGTGTGAGGCCCTCCGCAACTTAGTAAGACCTGTTTCCAAACAAAAAATAAAATAGAGCTGGGTGTGTCACTAGGGGGTTAAATGCCCCTGGGTTCCATCCCCAGTACTACACACACAAAAAAATGTACTTTAAGAGGGTTTGATGGGGCACGCCAAAAATCCCAGTACATTGGACACTGAGACAGGAGATCACAGGTTT
>PVLC010017699.1:13269-33415 GCA_004027655.1 Graphiurus murinus
CTTAGCAAGACCCTTTCAAAAATTTTTAAAAAAAATGACTGGGGGAGTAGCTCGGAGGTAGAATGTTCCTGGGTTCAATCTCCAGTAGAAAAAGAAGAGAAGAAGGAGGAGGAGGAAAAGGAGGAAGAGGAGGAGGAGGAGAAGGAGGAGGAGGAGGAGGAGGAGGAGGAGAAAAAAATAGGTGTGATAGTGCTCACCTATAATCTCAGTACTTGGGAGGCTGAGACAGGAGGATCTCAGTTTTGAAGCCAGTCTCAGCAACCTAGTGAGACCCTGTTTCAAAACAAACAATAAAAAGGGCTGAGGGTCCACTTAGAAGTAGAATGCCCCTGGGTTCAATGCCCAGTAACACACACACACACACACACACACACACACACACACACACACACACACACAAATATACAAAAAATGTGCAAAAAACTTTTGAGGAAAATATAAAGCATTATTAAAGGATATCAAAAACCCACTTGAATAAATGAAAGGCTAGAACAAGTTTTTGAATTATGAGACTCAGTATCACAAAGCTATTAACTCTCCACAATTTATATAGATTAAATTAAATTTCAAAAACCAACAGAATTTTTCATGAAATTTGTCAAACTAATTCAAAAACTCCTCTGACAGGTATATGCTTGAGAATATTTAGTGCGATTCTGGGTAATAATGAGGGAAATGTGACTTGTTTTGCCAGGTATCAAGATTATTGTAGCAGGGCGTGGTGATGCACGTCTGTAATCCCAGTATTTGGGAGGCTGAGACAGGAGGATCGCAGGTTCACAGCCAGCCTCAGCAATTTAGCGAGGCCCTCCACAGCTTAGCAAGGCCCTGTTTCCAAATAAAAAAATAAAATAGAGCTGGAGGTGTGGTTCAGCAGTAGAATGCCCCTGGGTTCAATCCCCACTACTACAAAAAAAAAAAAAAAAGACAGGTGACAGCTTGAGAGAAGATATTTGCAACACACACAAAAAAAGCACTGCTATGCAGAATTTATAAACAATTCCCATGTCTCAATAACAAAAAAAGACAAAACTCAACAGAAAAAGAAGCAAAGTAAATGAAAACACTATTTCAGAAATGGGAAGCCAAATGAAAAGATATTTAACTTCACTAAGCACCAAGAAAATATAAATTAAAATGATGAAACATCATTTCCCACCCTTCACATAGGCACAAATTGAAGTCTTCTGATAGAGGATGTGTGGAGCACACTGCCGGGTAAGTAGAAATGGAGAAGCACTAGAGACCACAATTTGGCAGTATTTACTAATATAATATAAAAGGTATATTTACCATATAACCCAGGAAATTTGCTCCCAGGTCTTTTCTTTAAAGAAACTCTTCAATATGGGAATGAGGACAATATACTAAATGTTCATTTCAAGAAGATAATAGAGAGCCAGGCGTGGTGGTGCATGCTTGTAATCCCAGCATTTGGGAGGCTGAGACTGGAGGATCTGGGTTCGCAGCCAGCCTCAGCTACCTAGTGAGGCACTCCGCAACTTAGTGAGACTCGGTTTCAAAATAAAGAATAAAAAAATAGGGCTGGGGGTGTAGCTCGGAGGTAGAATGCCCCTGAGTTCAATCCCCAGTACCGAAAAAAAAAAAAAAAAGAAGATAATAGAGTAAAATTGGATAATGTGTATATGTTTTTCAATAAATGAAAAAATAAAATATGGTATAGACCAGTAATCAAATATTATACAACAGTTCAAAGAAAAGAACTGGATCCTTTATTAACATTTAAGTGGAAAAAGCAAATTATACAACAGCATATATATTAACATGCATGTTATGCAATAATATATGTTTGCAGAATCTGATATTGTTTCTGTCAAGTTGAAAGACTGAAGCTGGACATGATGTGGCACACCTCTAATCTCAGTACTTGGGGAGGATGAGACAGGAGGATTGAAGCTTCGAGGCTAGCCTCAGCAATTTAGGGAAACCCTTAGCAACATAGCAAGACCCTGTTTCAAAATAAAAAAAATTAAAAGGGCGAGCGGTGTGGCTCAGAGGTAGAACGCCCTTGGGTTCAATCCCTAGTACCAAAAAAAATTATTGCTTTTAGAGACATAAATTGCTTCAATAGTATCAAACATAAACACTAAATTAACAGTTGTGCTTGCCTTGGGGAATAGGGCTGAGTGTGGTGGTGCATGCCTGTAATCCTGGTACTTGTGGGGCTGAGACAGCAGAACTGTAGGTTCCAGGTCAGCCTCAGCAATCCAGCGAGACTCTCAGCAACCTAGCAAGACCAATTTCAAAATAAAAAACAAAAGGTCTGGAGGTATTGCTCAAAGGTAGAGTGCCCCTGGGGTCATTCCCCAGTGAGGAAGAAAGGAAAGAAGGAAGGGAGGAAGGGAGGGAGGGAAATTGAAGATGGGAAGAGAGTGCTTCAATTTACCTGCAAGGTATACTTTCCAAGAATCCCATTGAACACCCGAAACCACAGATATTACCAAATCCTGTATATAAATAATATGGTGCATGTGTTGGGGTGAGGGGTACTGGGGATTGAACCCAGGGGCATTCTACCACAGAGCTACACTCCCAGCTCTATTGTATTTTTTTTTAAACAGGATCTTGCTAAGTTGCTGAGGTTGGCCTCTAACCTGCAATTCTCCTGTTTCAGCCTCCCAAGTACTGGATTACAGATGTGCACCACCAAGCCTGGTTTAATATGTTTTTACTACAGGCCCTACACAGTTGCCACATAGTACCAGAGCCAATCTGTCCTTCCATGTTTTATGTCCTAGCACAGTGTGGATATGCTGGACAAAGGGATGATTCATTTTGCAGGCCAGAGGGACAAGGGTGGCACAACATTTCGTCATATCCGGGCATGGTGGCACATGCCTGTAATCTCAGTACTTGGGGGGGGGTGCTGAGATAGGAGGATTGCAGGTTCAAGGCCAGCCTCAACAACTTAGTAAGATCCTGATCAAAAATAAAAAGTGCTGAGAGTGTAGCTCAGAAATAGAATACCCATGGATTCAATCCCCAGTACCAACAACAAAAGAAAGAGAGAGAGAAAAGAAAAAAACTTGATCATGTTACACAGAATGGCATGTAATTTAAAACTTATGAATTGTTTATTTCTGGAGTTTTCCTTTTAATATTTTTAGACTGTGGTTGACCACGGGTAATTTAAAGCACAGAAAGCAATCTGTGGATGGGGGAGGGTCTATGGTAATTGTTCTGCATGCTCAAATGTGTATGTGTGTGCACCGGGGTGTGTGCCTGCACACACTACAGGGGGTTGAACTTCGGATCTCACACGTATTTATTTATTTATTTATTTATTTATTTATTTATTTATATTTTGAGACAGGTTCTCCCTCAGTTACAGGCTGGCCTCAAACTTGCAGTCCTCCAGTCCCAGCCTCCAGTGTAGGTAGGATCACAGGCATGTACCATCATGACCAGCTCAATTGCTTTTATGGCATTTTTCAAATCCAGCTTTGAAGGGAAGGTGGTAAGATGTCAATAACTGAGAACCCTGGGTGATTTGCATGGGCGTTTGTTCTCTCTCTCTCTCTCTCTCTCTCTCTCTCTCTCTCTCTCTCTCTCTCTCTCTCTCCTTTTGTGTATTTTTTTAAGTTATCAAGTGAAATATGTCATAGAAGGCAAAATGAAAGACTCTTCCCAGATGATGCTGACAAAGAGGGTCACATTCCGAAGCCAATTGCAGGATGTTTGTGCTGAGCAGCGAGCGAAAGTACCGGGAACAAAAGGGAAAGAAGACGCTCTGCATAATCAGCACCCGGTTCCCATGGCCACGCTTTGCAAGTATTCTTTTCCATTTGCAAATCATATTAGTCCTCCCAAAGCTCCAAACGATATGCCGAGATGACTAATGCAACATTAATATTCCTATGTGTTCCACGAGGATGAAATGACATGGTTTCGGGCAGCAACTGGAGAAAACGTCACGTTTTATTGGAGGATGAAGCATACATGTACAAAATTATTGAAAATCTGGCATATTGATACACAATTTCTAAAGGGGTATTTGGCAGAATGGAAGCCCTCTTATCTGATAATGGCTAATGGGAAAAGCCAATAAGCAGGGAGTAATAGATGTGATACATTAATACATTCAAATTTTCATTTTAAGTTAAAATGTCATTCATCAACCTTTATGTAACGATCAAGGCCTTTTTGTTGTGTATGGTTCCACCAACTGGCCTTTGGCCTGATTTTTCCTACATGGTGCATTAACTATGAGTTATAGGTTTTGTATTTCTTCAAGGATCAAGAAGCCCAGCATGGTGGCGCACGCCTGTAATTCCAGTACTTGGGAGGCTGAGACAGGAGGATTGCAGGTTCAAGACCAGCCTCAGCAATTTAGGGAGACCCTCATCAACTCAGCATGACCCTGTTTCAAAATAAAAACAATTAAATAGGGCTCGGGGTGTAGCTCAGAGGTAGAATGACCCAGAATTCAATCCCCAGTATGGAAACAAGACAAAGGTTATCCAAAGCAGAGTAAGAATTTAGCAAGGATTCTGAAGCAATCTGAGAACAGTGTCTTTTCAGAATTTTAAGTAACCTAATGTTTAATGATGTTGAATATCTTTTCATATGCTTATGAGTTCTCCATATAGCCTCTTCAGTGAAAGTTCTCTTCTTTAGTTTATTTTCTTATTGGATCGTCTTTTTTTACTGATAACTTTTAAGATTTCTTTATAAATTTTGCATTTGTCTGACCCATATTTTACTATGACCCCAATTTTTGGTATTGGGGATTGAACCCAGGGAGCATTCTACCTCTGAGCCACATCTCCAGCTTTTTTTATTTTTTATTTTGAACAGGGTCTCACTAAATTGCTGAGACTGGCCTCAAACCTGTTATCCTCCAGCCTCTGCCTCCCAAACATTGGGATTACATCCGTGTGCCACCACGCCCAGCTAGTATGACCCCATTTTTTAAAAAATGGATTTGCTTTTATCAAATGTTTCCAAAGCATTCGACTTGGGTTTCACAGAAACCACCATTCTCATTCTTTTCACATTTCTGTTTTATCAGTTTTTGTACTGCTTAATTAAATTGCATTATGACAAGCACAGTGGCATCAACACACTTGGGAATAACAGTACTAGTTCTTGGTATCATTCAATCCATCTCCTGAAAGCAGCAGCTTGTGCTTATTTGAGAGAAGCCCTGTCGGCTGTGAGAATGCCTTATACTGCAGGCGGCATTTAGCATTGATTCCCAAAGCCTGCCAAACTGCCATGGGGGGGGGGCGATCTTAGAGGGCAGTAGTAGACGCTGCTGCAACCGGGGGTGTTGAAAAAAAATGAAGTGGCAGTAGAGCTGGGTGCAGTGGTGCACACCTGTAATTCCAATACTTGGGAGGCCAAGATAGGAGGATTGCAGGTTCAAGGTCAGCACATGCAGTAAATTAGACCGTGCTTCAAAATAAGAAATAAAAATAAAAAGAGCTGGGATGTCTCTCAGTGATAGAATACCTCTAGTTTCAATCCCCAGTACCACAAAAATAACAATAAGGCAGCGGTGGAATCACCCAGGGAAACACTGAGTAATTGTTTTCTGTAAAGGGGGCAGTAAGCCAATAAATGTTAGAATATGTGATAGTGCATTTCTATTGAAAGACTGTAGAGAAGCCAGTCATGGTGATGCACACCTGCAATCTCAGTATTTGGGAGGCTGAGACAGGAGGATCATAGGTTCAAAGACAGCCTTAGCAGTGTAACAAGGCTTTCAGCAACCTAGCAAGACCCTGTTTCCAGTCAACCAACCAACCAAACAAACAAACAAACAAGCAAACAGAAATGGCTGGGGATATAGCTTGAAGGTAGAATGCCCCTGGGTTCAATCTCCAGTACCAAAAGGGGGGATTGGGGGTGTAGTTCAGAGGTAGAATGCCCCTGGGTTCAATACAAAAGAAAGAAAACCAGAAGAAGGCAGGAAGGAAAGAAGAAAGGAAGGAAGGCTGTAGAAAACCAGTTTATCGCCGGGTGTGGTGGCACACACTTGTAATCCCAGTACTTGGGAGGCTGAGACAGGAGGACCACAGATTCACGGCCAGCCTCAGCTACTTAGTGAGGCTCTCTGCAACTTAGTGAGACCCTGTTTCAAAATAAAATAATAAAAAATAGGGCTGGGGTGTGGCTTGGAGCGTCCTTGCTGCTACTGCTGCACCTACCTTAAAGAAACTAGGATGCTAGGATACTAGCCTGGCATGGTGGCACCCACCTGTGATACCAGTACTTGGGAAACTGAAACAGGAGGATCGCAGGTTCAAGGACAACTTCCATGATCTAGTGAGACCATGTTTTAAAATAAAAAATAAAATCAAGCTGAGGATGTAGCTC
Source organism: Graphiurus murinus (assembly GCA_004027655.1). Lineage (NCBI taxonomy): Eukaryota > Metazoa > Chordata > Mammalia > Rodentia > Gliridae > Graphiurus > Graphiurus murinus. The sequence goes on from PVLC010017699.1 coordinate 19,612, forward strand.
AGAGGTAGAACACGCCTGGGTTCAATCCCCAGTATCAAAAATAGAAAACAAGTCTAGGATGCTCCCGTTTCCACAATGCCTTGTCTCCTAGGACCTGAGTCTCCACTGGATCCTATTACCTCTGGCTCCTTAATTGCAGCTAAAACCTGCTCCCTGCATCCCAACATCCAGAGCACACCTACCTCCCTAAGTGGTACTATGCCCTGCCCTCCAGGATCAGACTCACAACTACAGCCCAGCCCCTGCACCTGAGCTGCTGGGGGTGCCTTAGTCACACACCCCAGATCTATGGGTAGACTACATCCAAATCTGCCTCACAGATGAATCTGCACCCTCAAGAGCCAGGTACCACAATAAGTTGGTGAGACCCCTAAACCTAGGACCCTGCTCCACAGCTGCTCTGAGCAACTGTGCCCTGGAAGCCAGCACCTCAGCAGATGCTTGTAGGCACCTCAGCCATCACCAAGAGGGGCTGGAAAAAGTCATCAAATCACACAGAAAAATAACGAAAGAGGAAGAAAGGAACAAAAGATCTACATTGCAACCAGAAAACAATTAACAAACTGGCAGAAGTGTGTCTTCACTATTAATAATTAGTACTGAGAATTGAACGCAGGGACATTCTACCTCTAACCCTATTTTATTTTGAATTAGGGTCTCATTAAGTTGTTTGGGATGTTCTCAAACATGGAATCCTCATGCCTCAGCCTCCCAAGTACTGGGATTTTAGGCAGGCAAGCTTGGTTTATTAATATTTACTTTGAATAATTACTTTGAATATAAATGGACTGAATTTGCCAATCAAAGATATTGATTATCCGAATGGGTTAAAAAAAAAAGGTTCAATCAACCTTACACTGCCTACAAGAGACCCATTTATTCTATTTTATTTTTCCTTAGTACTGGAGATTGAAAATAGGGGCATTCTACTTTCCTTTTTTTAATTTTTATTTTTATTCATATATTGTAAGCATACATCTTTGTTAGGTACAAATTGATAATGATACATGTGCTCACAATTCTCATTTGACTCCTTCCCCAAATTCCCACCCCGCTCCCTCGCCCTCCCTCCCTCTCAAGTTCAGTTTAGTGAGTAACCTTGGTATACATTAGTGTGCCCCCCCCGTCCAACCCCTTCAGTTAAATCAACTTCTTTGCTTTCGAGGGTCTCTCTTTTTTCATCTGGAGACCCTCTTATGCCCCATCATCTCCCTAGCATCCGCATATTAGGGAGAACATATGCTTCTTTACTCTTTGTGACTGGCTAATCTCACTTAACATAATGTTTTCCAGTTGCATCCATTTCCCTGCAAATAACATGATTTTGTTCTTCTTTATAGCTGAGTAAAATTCCATTGTGTACATATCCCATATCTACTTTCCTATTTTATTTTGAAACAGGGTATCGCCAATTTGCCAAGAATTTCATTAAGTAGCTGAGGCTGGCCTCCAACCTGTGATCCTCCTGTCTCAGCCTCCCAAGTATGGGATCAGAGTCATGCATCACAACACCTGGCTAAGAGATTATTTTAGCATTAAGGACACACATAGGCTAAAAGTAAAGGGATGAAGCCGGGTATGGTGGTACATATCTGTAATCCTAGTACTTGGGAGGCTGAGACAAGAGGATCGAAGATTCAAAGCCAGCCTCAGCAATGTAATGAGACTCAGCGACTCAACAAAAACTTGTTTCAAATAACATAAAATAGGTCAAGGGGTGTAGCTCGGAGGTAGAATGCCACTGAATTCAACACCAAGTACAAAAAAAAAAAAAAAAAAAAACAAGAGAAAAAAGGTCATATTTAATGATGAGGGACTCAATTTATAAAGAGTAAATAACAGTAGTAAATATACATTCACAAAACATCAGAAGACCTAAATATATGAAGAAAATATTAATGACATACAGGGAGAAATAGAAAGAGAATAATAGTAGGGAACTTCAAGTTGGGACGGTAGTGCACACTTGCAATCCCAGTAGTTGGGAGGCTGACACAGGAGGATCATAGGTCCCAGGACAGCCTCAGCAACTTAGCAAGACTCTCAACAGCTTAGTGAGACTCTGTTTCAAAATAACAAATAGAAGAAGGCCAGGATGTAGTTCAGAGGTAGAAACCTCTGGGTTCAATCTTATTGCCCCCAAATAATAAGAGACTTCAGATACCCCACATTAAAAAGTGCACAGATGGCCGGGCGTGGTGGCACATGCTTGTAATCCCAGTACTTGGGGGGCTGAGACCGGAGGATCCGGGTTTGTGGTTAGCTTCAGCTACTTAGTGAGACGCTCCACAACTTAGTGAGACCCTGTTTCAAAAATAAAGAATAAAAAATAGGTCTGGGGGTGGAGGTAGAATGCCCCTGGGTTCAATCCCCAGTACCGCAAAAAAAAAAAAGTGCACAGATGGCCAGGTATGGTGGCACACACTTGTAATCCCAGTACTTAAGAGGCTGAGACAGGAAGATTGCCGGTTCGCGACCAGCAACTTAGTGAGACCCTGTTTCAAAATAAAGAATAAAAAATAGAGCTGGGGATGTAGCTTAGAGGTGGTGGAATGCCCCTGGGTTCAATCCCCAGTACCACCAAAAAAAAAAAAAAAAAAAAAAGTGGACAGATGAAACAGAAAATGAGCCAGGCATGGTGGCTCACACTTGTAATCCCAGCATTTCGGAGGCTGAGACTGGAGGATCCGGGTTCGTGGCCAGCCTCAGCTGCCTAGTGAGGCACTCCACAACTTAGTGAGATCTTGTTTCAAAATAAAGAATAAAAAATAGGGCTGGGGGTATAGGGTATAGCTCGGAGATAGACTGAGAAAGGAGGATCAAAGTTTCTAGGACAGCCTTGGCAATGTAGTGAGGCCATCAGCAACTTAATGAGATTCTGTTAAAATAATAAATAGGGTTGGAGGTGTAGCTCAGAGGTAAAACACTCTTGGATTCTATCCCCAGTAGCGCGCGCACACACACACACACACACACAGAATTTTTCATCTAATAACAGCAAAACACGCATTTTTCTATAATGCCTATGGAACACTCTCCAAGTACACCATATGTTAAGTCATAAAACAAATCTTATCTTTATCAGGTTTAAGAAGATCAAAGTAATAGAAATACAGTTTCTGACCACAATGGTATAAAAGTGGAAATCAATAACAGAAGGGATTTCAGAAAATATGCAATCCATGTCCTGAAGAACCAATTGGTCCCTAAAGTAAATTAAAAAAACATACGAAAATTTCTAAATACAAATGAAAATAGAAACATAGAATGCCAAAAAACCTACAAGACGCAGCAAAAAGAGTAAACAAGGGACATTTCTAGGAATAAATATGCACATAAAAAAGAAATACCTCAAATAAGCTGGGTGTGGTGGCACACGCTTGTAATCCCAGAATTTGGGAGGCGGAGACTGGGGGATCTGGGTTCGTGGCCAGCCTCAGCTACCTACTGAGGCACTCTGCAACTTAGTGAGACTCTATCTCAAAATAAAAAATAGGGTTGGGGGTGTAGCTCGGAGGTAGAATGCCCCTGGGTTCAATCCCCAGCACCGCAAAAAATAAAAATAAAAAAATAAAAAAAGAAATACCTCAAATAAACAATCTAATGCTGCATCTCAAGAACAAGAAAAACAAGAACAATTTAAACACAAAATTAGTAGAGGGAAAGAAATGAAGATCAAAGCAGAAATAAACAAAATAGGCATTTTTAGAAATACAAAAGTTTAACAAATCAAAGAATTGTTTTTTTAAAAAAATAAAATATACAAGCCGGGTGTGGTGGCGCACGCTTGTAATCCCAGCATTTGGGAGGCTGAGACCGGAGGATCCGGGTTCGCGGCCAGCCTCAGCTACATAGTGAGGCACTCCGCAACTTAGTGAGACTCGGTTTCAAAATAAAAAATAAAAAATAGGGCTGGGGGTATAGCTCGGAGATAGAATGCCTCTGAGTTCAATCCCCAGTACCGCAAAAAAAATAAAATAAAAATAAAAAAAATAAAAAATAAAAATAAATTAAAAAATAAAATATACAAACGTTTAGCCAAACTAAGAAAAACAGAGATTCAAATAAAATTTAAAAATCAGAGATGAAAAAGGAGATATTACATCTCATACCATAGAAATATAAAGACTAACCCCACTACTCGGGAGGCTGAGACAGAAGAATCACAGTTTCAAGGCCAGCTTCAGTAATTTGGCGAGGCCCTCAACAACTTAGTGAGACCCTGTTTCAAATTAACAAATTAAAAAGGGGCTGGGGGTGTAACTCAGAGGTAGAATGCTCCTGAGCTTAATCCCCAGTTTGAGGGGAGAGGGGAGGGAAGAAAACAGAAAAGAACAAAAGGTGAATATGAGCAATTATATGGCAACAAATTGGATAGCCTCGAAGAAAAGGATGAGTACCTGCACACATGCAGCCTACCATGATTGAATCGTGGAAAAATAGAAAATCAGAACAGACCCAATAATGAATAACATGATTGGGTAAATAATAAAAAGTCTCCCATCAAAGAAAAGTCCAGGATCTACCTGATAGATTCACTGCTGAATTTTGTTTTGTTTTGTTGTTGGTACTGGGGATTGAACACAGAGGCATTCTACCTCCGAGCTATACCCCAGCCCCATTTTTTTATTCTTTATTTTGAAACAGGGTCTTGCTAGGTTGATGAGAATCTCACTGCTTGCTGAAGCTGTCCTTGAACCTGCGAACCTCCTGTCTCAGCCTCCCAAGTACTGGGATTACAGGTGTGTGCCACCACACCTGTCACTGCTGAATTTTACCAAACATTTATAGAACTAATATCAATTCTTCTCAAACTATTCCAGAAAATTGAAGAGGAAGAAATTCTTTTGAACTCATTCTAAAAGGACAGAATTACCTTATTTATTTATTTATTTTTCTTCTTGTGGTACTGGGAATCGAACCCAGAGGCATTCTACCTCTGAGTTACACCCCAAGACCAATTTTATTTCTTTTTTTTTTTTTTTTTTTTTTTTTTTTTGCGGTACTGGGGATTGAACTCAGGGGCATTCTACCTCCGAACTATACCCCCAGCCCTATTTTTTTTTTTTTATTCTTTATTTTGAAGCCGGGTCTCACTAAGTTGCGGAGTGCCTCACTAGGTAGCTGAGGCTGGCCGCGAACCCGGATCCTCTGGTCTCAGCCTTCCTAATGCTGGGATTACAAGCGTACGCCACCACGCCCGGCTCCAATTTTATTTCTTATTTGGAAACAGGATCTCACTAGGTTGCTGAGAGCCTCACTAAATTGCTGAGGCTGTCCTTGAACCTGCAATCTTCCTATCTCAGCCTCCAAAGTACTAGGATTACAAGCATGAGCCACCATGCCCAGCTTCAGAATTACCTCAATACCAAAGCCAGCAAGGACACAGCCACAATAAAAACAATAGGACAATATCCCTCATAAATATAGATGCAAAAGTCCTCAACCAAATACTAAAAAGCCAAATTCAACAACACATTTAAAAGATCGCTTAAACTGGGCCCGGTGGCACATGCCTGTAATCCCAGTACATGAGAGGCTGAGACAGGAAGATTGCAGGTTTGAGACCAGCCTCAAGAATTTAGTGAGGTCCTCAGCAACTTAGCAAGACCCTATTGCTAAATAAAAAATAAGCTGAGCCAGGCATGGTGGCGCACGCTTGTAATCCCAGCATTTGGGAGGCTGAGACCGGAGGATCCAAGTTCACGGCCAGCCTCAGCTACGTAGTGAGGCCCTCCGCAACTTAGTGAGACTCAGTTTCAAAATAAAGAATAAAAAATAGGGCTGGGGGTATAGCTCGGAGGTAGAATGCCCCCAAGTTCAATCCCCAGTACCACAAAAAGAAAAAAAAAATAAGCTGAGCATGGTAGCACTTGCCTGTAATCCAAGTACATGGGAAGCTGAGACAGGAGGATTGAAGGTTCGAGACCGGCCTCAGCAACTTAGTGAGACTCTCAGCAACCTAGCAAAACCTCGTTTAAAAAAAAACCTAAAGTCGGGCATGGCGGCACACACTTGTAATCCTAGTATTTGGGAGGCTGAGACAGGATTAGTGCAGGTTTGCACCCAGCCTCAGTTACTTAGTGAGGCCCTTCACAACTTAGTGAGACCCTGCTTCAAAATAAAGAATAAAAAATAGGGCTGGGGTTGTAGCTCAGAGGTAAAATGCCCCTGGGTTCAATAAAATAAATATTATGATCAATAGATACAGAAAAACATTTGACAAAATTCAACATTCCTTCATGATAAAAACTTTAAACAAAGTAGTCATAGACAGTAAATACTTCAACATCTTGAAGACCCTGCAAACCCACAGCAAGAAGATACTGAATGGATGAGAGTTGAGAGCTTTTTTTATTAAGACTTGGAACAAGACGAGGATGCCCACTATCACCACATCTATTCAATATAGCTCTTGAAATCTTAGAGCAATTCAGTAAGAGAAGGAAATTAAAAGGATATACATAGGGAAAGAAAAAGTGAAATTACCTCTGCAGATGACATGGTTCTATACTTCGAAGACTCAAAAAACTTAGCCAGAAGTCTTCTTGAACTGATACAGAAATACAGCAAAGTAGTAAGATACAAAATCGACTTACAAAAATCAATAGCTTTTCTATACACCAAACACAAATCCACTAAAAAAGAAATCCAGAAAACAATTCCATTGTCAATAGCCTCAATAATTCAATAGCCTCAATTACAAGTATGCGTGGTGGCGCATACTTGTAATCCCAGTACTTGAGAGGCTGAGACAGGAGAATCGAAGTTTCATGGCCACCTCAGCAACTTAGTGAGGACCTCCACAACTTAGTGAGACCCTGTTTCCAAATAAAGAATAAACCAGATGTAGTGGCGCAAACTTGTAATCCCAGTGCTTGGGAGGCTGAAACAGAAGAATCACAGGTTCACAGCCAGCCTCAGCTACTTGGTGAGGCCCTCCGCAATTTAGTGAGACCTGTTTCAAAATAAAGAATAAAAAATAGGGCTGGGGGGTGGAGCTCAGAGGTAGAATGCCCCTGGGTTTAATCCCCAGTACCACAAAACCAAAAACAAAAACAAAACAGTAGCCTCAAAAAATACTTAATAATAAATCTAACCAAGGAGGTAAAAGACCTCTAAAATGAAAATTATAGAACAATGAAGAAAGAAATTGAAGACCTTAGAAGATGGAAAGACCTCCCATATTTTTGAACAGGCAGAATTAATATTGTCAAAACAGCCATACTACCAAAAGCAATCTTTGGATTCAATGCAATCCCTATTAAAATAGCAATGTCAGCCGGGCGTGGTGGCGCACGCTTGTAATCCCAGCATTCGGGAGGCTGAGACCGGAGGATCCGGGTTCGAGGCCAGCCTCAGCTACCTAGTGAGGCACTCTGCAACTTAGTGAGACCCTGTTTCAAAATAAAGAATAAAAAATAGGGCTGTGGGTGTAGCTCGGAGGTAGAAGGCCCCGAGTTCAATCCCTAGTACAGCAAAAAATAAATAAATAAATAAATAAATAAAATAGCAATGTCATTCTTCACAGAGCTTGAAAAATGGTCCTAAAATCTATATGGAAAAGCAAAAGATCCATTAAAGCCAAAGCAATTCTGAGCAATAAGAACCATGCACGAGGCATCACAGCATCCGATTAAAATTCTACTACAGAGCTATAGTAACAAAACCAGTATAGTATTGGCACAAAAATTCTTTGGTGTGTGTGTGGCACCAGGGATTGAACTCAGAATCATTCTACCTCTGAGCTACACCCCAATCCTATTTTCTTTTTTATCTTGAAACAGGGTCTCACTAAGTTGCTGAAGGCTTCACTGAGTTCCTGAGATTGGCTTGGAACCTGTGATCCTCCTGTCTCAGCCTCCTAAGTACTGGGATTACAGACATGTGCCACCATAACCAGTGAGCCAGTTGACTTTTTACAAAGGTGCCAAAAAACATACACTGGAAAAAAGATAGCCTTTTCAACAAATAGTGCTGGGAAAACTGGATGTTCATATGTAAAAGAATGGAATTGGATCCTTATTTCTCACCCTGCAAAAAACGTCAACTCAACAACCAGGCATGGTGGTGCACGCTTGTAATCCCAGTACTTGGGAGGCTAAGACCAGAGGATCCGGGTTTGCAGCCAGCCTCAGCTACCTAGTGAAGCTCTTCAAAATTTAGTGAGACCCTGTTTCAAAATAAAAGAAGAAAAAATAGGACTAGTGGTGTAGCTCAGAGGAAGAATGCCCCGGGTTCAGTCCCCAGTAACACACACACACACACACACACACACACACACACACACACACACACAGAGTCAACTCAAGATAAATAAAAGACTTAGAATTCAGACCAGAAACTTTGCAATTACCAGAAGAAAACATAGGACCAATCCTCCAACATATAGGCACTGGTAGAAGCTTACTCAACAAGACCCCTAAAGCTCAGGAAATAAAATGGAGAATCAATAAATGGGATGGCATCAAATTGAAAAGCTTCTGTGCTGCAAAGAAAACAATCAAGAGTTAGAAGAGAAAACGTATAGAATGGGAGAAAACTTTGCAAACTAGTCCTCTGATAGAGGACTAATTTCTGGACTATATAAAGAACTCAAAAAACTTACCATAAAAACAATTAAAATTGGCTATTGAAATGAATAGACATTTCTAAGAAGAAATACAAATGGCCAACAAATATATGAAAAATGTTCAACATCCTTAGCAATCAGTGAAATGCAAATCCATATTCTGAAATTCCATATAACTCCAATTAGAATGGCAATCATTAAGAATACAACCAATAATAAATGCTGGAGAGGATGTGGGAAAATAGGAACTTTTATTTTTTTGTGGTACTGGGGATTGAACTCAGGGGCATTCTACCTCCGAACTATACCCCCAGCCCTACTTTTTTTTATTCTTTATTTTGAAACAGGGTCTCACTAAGTTGCGGAGTGCCTCACTAGGTAGCTGAGGCTGGTCGTGAACCCGGATCCTCCTGTCTCAGCCTCCCAAATGTTGGGATTACAAGCATGCGCCACCACGCCCGGCTGGAAAATAGGAACTTTTATACACCGTTGGTGAGATTGCAAATTAGTACAACCGTTTTGGAGATCAGACTACCAGCTATACCATTCCTCAGTATCTTTCAAGTAGAATTAAGGTGAGAATGCTATGGTGACACATGCATATCAATGGTTATAGCAGCACGGTTCACAGTAGCCAAGTATAGAACTAGCCTAGGTGTCTGTCAACAGATGGATAGATGATGATGAAAATGTATATACACACCAATAGAATTGTACAGAGCCATTAAGAAGAACAAAATTTTGACACTTGCAGAAAAATGGATAAAACTAGAGAATATTAAGCGAGATCAGTCAGTCTCGTCTCAGAAAGTCAAGGGTCATATGTTTTCTCTCATATGTTGAAGCTAGAGAGAAAGTAGGAAACAAAAGGGACTTCAGACAAATGAGGAGACAGACCAGTAGGATAGTGGAAGGGAATTGGGGGAGGGAGATGGGAAGGGAGAAAAGGAAATTCGATGAAGGAAATAGTTAAGATAATGTTATGTCCATACATGAAGGTATCACTACCAGTTTCACAAACATATGGGGAGAGAGAAGAGGGGAACTGGGCGGGTCGCAGAGGGAAACACACCAAGTGCTGTGCACATGTAGGCTTGTATCACTTTGAATCTAACTATGATGTATAATTTCAATGCACCAATAAAAATGTCAAAATAAATCTTTAAAGTAACCACAAAAATAAATGCTTAGTAATAAATTTAACCAAGGAAATGAATGATCTTTACCCTAAAAACTATAAAACAGTGATGAACGAGGTTAAAGAGGAAACAAATGAAAAGATACCCTGTGTTCATGAATTGGAAGAATTAATATTTTGTATGTGTGTGTGGTGGTACTGGGGATTGAACCCAGGGGCATTCTACCTCTGAGCTATACCCCCAGGCCTATTTTTATTTTTATTTTTCGAAACAGGGTCTTTCTAGGTTGATGAGAGTCTCACTATTTGCCAAGGCTGTCCTCAAACCTGCCACCCTCCTCCCATCTCAGCCTCCCAAGTACTGGGTTTACAGGCATATGCCATCATGCCTGGTTGTGGAAGAGTTAATATTGCCAAAATGTACTACACAATGCACTCTATAGATTTAATACAAACCTCATCAAAGTACCAATGATTTTCTTCACAGAAGTCTAAAAGAAATCTTAAAATTTGTATGAAATCACAAATTTCCAGAAAAAGAAATCTTTTTTTTTCTTGGTAGTACTGGGGATTGAACCCAGGGGAATTCTACCTCTGAGCTACACCCTCAGCCCTGTTTTATTTTTTATTTTGAAACAAGTTCTCACTAGGTTGCAGAGGACCTCACTAAGTAGCTGAGGCTGGCTGCGAACCTGTGATCCTCCTGTCTCAGCCTCCCAAATACTGGAATTATAGGTGTGTGCTACCATGCCAAACCAGAAACCTTGAGCAAAAAGAACAAAGTAGGGTGCATCACAATTCCTGATTTTGAAACATGCTACAAAGTTATAGCAACCCAAACAGCATGTCCCTGGTGTAAAAATAGACATAGAGAACTGTGGAGCAGAATAGAGAGCTCAGAAATCCATGCATCTATAGCCAACTCATTTTGCGTATGTGTGTGTGTTTATAAGACATTGGCAATTGAACCCGGGGCATTCTACCTCTAAGCTACACTCATAAGATTTATTTTATTTTGAAGCAGAGACTCATTAATAAGTTTGAAGAACACTGCCTCAAACTTTCAATCTTCCTGCCTCAGCCTCCAAAATACTGGTATTACAGGAATGTGGCACCATGCCCAGCTCAGACAACTGATTTTTGACAAATGTGCCAAGAACACCCACTGGAGAAAGGACAGTCTCTTCAACAAATGGTGCTTGGAATATTGGCTAGACCCCTACCTCTCACCATAAGTGAAAATCAACTAAACACAAATTAAAGATTTAAATAAAACTATGGAACCACTAGAAGAAAACATAGGGAAAATGCTTTATGAATTTGGCGTAGGCAAAGATTTTTTTGATAAAACTTCAAAAGCAAGGCAAGAAAAGCAAAAATAGGCAAATGGGGTTACATCAGACTAGAAAGCAAGGGAAACTGGGCAGCAAAGGAAACAACAGAGTACAGAGACAACCTAGAAAGGGGAAAATATTTGCAAACTATATAGCTGAAAGGGGTTAATATCCAGAGTATATAAGGAGTTAAAACAACTCAATATCAAAATTATAAACACAATCTGATTTTCAAATGGGCTGAAGACCTGATGGACATTTCTCAATGGAGACATACAAGTATCCAATAAAAACATGAAAATATATTCAACATAATGCATCATCAGAGAACTGCAAATCAAAACCACAATTATATATTACCTCACTCCAATTAGAATGGTTATTATCAAAAAGATAATAGAGTCAGACATAGTGGTGCACCCTTGTAATCCCAGTACTTTAAGAGGCTGAGACAGGAGGATCGCAGGTTCATGGCCAGACTCAGCTACTTAGTGAGGCCCTCCACAATTTAGATCCCACTTCAAAATAAAGAATAAAAATAGGGCTAGGGATATAGCTCAGCGGTGGAATGCCCCTGGGTTCAATCCCCAGTACTGCAAAAAAAAGGGGGGGGACTGTGGGTGGCCCAGGGACATTCTACCTCTGAGCCACACCCCCAGCCCCTTTTTTCTTATTTGTTATTTTGAGACAGGATCTCACTAAGGTGCTGAAGCTAGCCTCAAACCTGTAATCATAAACCAGGCATGGTGGGACATGCTTGTAATCCCAGTACTTGAGAGGCTGAGACAGGAGGACCACAGGTTTGAATTCAGCCTCAGCAACTTAGTGAGGCCCTCTGCAACTTAGTGAGACTCTGTTTCAAAATAAAGAATAAAAAATAGGACTGGGGGTGTAGCTCAGAGGTAAAATGGAGAATATGTGCTTTGCATGCAAAAGACCCTGGACTGCATCCCCAGCACCAAAAGAAAAGCTTGATATTATGATTTTATAGCAGATTAAACATAGCAAAAAGAGGTTTAATGGATTGGACATGAAAAGGAATATTTACACATTATCCAGAATGTAGTACAGAGAGACAAAGAGTTTGCAAATATCAAGAAGTTAGAGGCAGATTACGCTTGTAATCCCAGTACTTGGGAGGCTGAGACAGGAGGATCACAGGTTCGAGGCCAGTCTCAGCTACTTAGTGAGACCCTGTTTCAAAATAAAAGAATAAAATAGGGATAGGGATGTAGCGCAGAGGTAGAAGGCCCCTGGGTTCCATCCCCAATACAAAAGGAAGAAGGAGGAGGGGGGGGGGGAGGAGGAAAAAGAACTGGAGAACAGAGTGAGCTTCAATATCCTTCTACCTCTGCACTACACATCCAGCCCTATTTTATTTTTTTGTTTTGAAACAGGGTCTAGCTAGGTTTCTGGTGACCTCCTAAGTTGCTGAGGCTGTCCTCAAACCTATGACCCTCCTGTCTCAGCTTCCCAAGTACTGGGATTACAGGCATGCATCACCACATACGGTTCAATATACTTCTTTAATCTGTGTGTGTGGTACCAGGCTTTGAAGCCAGGGGCATTCTACCTCTGAGTGTCTCACTAAGTTGTGGAGGACCTCACAAGTTGCTGAGACTGGCCGTGAATCTGAGATCCTCCTGCCTCAGCCTCCCAACTACTGGGATTACAAGCATGCACCACCACACCAGGCCCCTTTTAATTTTTTATTTTGAAACAGGGTATCACTAAGTTGCTGAGTCTTTCTAAGTTGCTGAGGCTGGTCTTGAACCTGGGATTCTGTTTCAGCCTCCCAAGTACTGGGACCACAGGCGTGTGTCACTCTGCCTAGTAATCAAAATTTCAGAAAGTTCCTTGAGAAACTAGGGAAGAGGCAGTGGCTAAAGAAATGATACCTGAGAATTTTACCAAAGTTATGATAAGCACCAACATTCATATCCAGGATACTCTAGGAATTTTAAAAAGTACAAATAAAAAGAAATGCAAAGGCCGGGTGTGGTGGCGCACGCTTGTAATCCCAGCATTTGGGAGGCTGAGACCAGAGGATCTGGGTTCGAGGCCAGCCTCAGCTACCTAGTGAGGCACTCCGCAACTTAGTGAGACCCTGTTTCAAAATAAAGAATAAAAAATAGGGCTGGGGGTGTAGCTCGGAGGTAGAATGCCCCTGAGTTCAACCCCCAGTACCGCAAAAAAAAAAAAAAAAAAAAAAGAAAGAAATGCAAAGAAGCAGAGAAACTCTTAAAAGAAACCAGCAAGAAAAGTCAACTCTAAAGGAATGGCAATCAGTTTGACTGCTCACTTTTAAATAGCAGCATTGGAAGCCAAAGAAAAGTAAAATAATATTTTCAGTGGGCTACATAAAAATAACTGGCTACCTAGAATTCTAACTCAGCAAAACTATCATTCAAGAACACGGACAGGATAATGATAGTTTTAGACAAACCAAAAATGAGAGTTTTTTTTTTTAACCAAGAGATCCTCACTAAAGAAAAATTTAAAGGATTTACTTATGGCAGAAGAAAGATGACCCAAGCTGGACGTGGTGGCGCACGCTTGTAATCCCAGCATTCGAGAGGCTGAGACCGGAGGATCCGGGTTCGCGGCCAGCCTCAGCTACCTAGTGAGGCACTCCGCAACTTAGTGAGACTCGGTTTCAAAATAAAGAATAAAAAAAATAGGGCTGAGGATGTAGCTCCGAGGTAGAATGCCCCTGAGTTCAATTCCCAGTACCGCAAAAAAAAAAAAAAAAAAAAAAAA